>QNUK01000160.1:910000-922500 GCA_013621035.1 Clarias magur | reverse complement strand
TCTTTGTTGTTTAATTTATTTCCTGTTCAAAAGCAGAGGAGGCGGCCCGGCTCAGGGTGCCAATCATTAATGTGGTATAGTTAGTCCGTCCCCTACTGAGCGCAGTCTGAAGAGGAGACCTCATCTCTCTCTCTCTCTCTCTCTCTCTGCGCTGTGCTCTAGCAGTGTGTTTGGGTTGGATGTCAGCATTCACTTACTGTAGTACTGTATTAGAACAATCTCCAACCTCAGAGCTGTAAATGTCTCTTAGACGGACATGTCCACATATACAGTAATTACCAAAAAACAGATTCACAAACCCTACCATTAAGTTGCTTTTTCATCATTGAAGAGAGATCAATGGCACTAATCACAACACTCCTCTGGTGTTCCTCATACAGTAGGTGTATCTCCTGTATGCGCTCTGTGTATGGTAACCAAGGATGGACTGGTATCCTATCCAGGGTGTATCCCGGTCTCACAGCTAGCGCTCATGATCAAGTGCACCATCCTGACTAAAATAAAGCTGAAAATGGATCACACATTTTTCATATTAATGTGTGTTTTCATATCACTGATGTAATTGGGATGTCCTTGCGCCGCCATGGTAGAGGGTTTGATTCCCATGTGGAGTCTGTGTGTATGGAGTTTGCATGTTCTCCCGGTACTTGGTGGGTTTCTTCCGGGTCGCTGGGTCCAAAAACATGCAGATTAACCAACTGTTCATTGGTGTTTGCAAATTACCTGTAGTGTAGTGAATGTGTGAGAGTGTGTGCTTGTGTGCCCTGTAATGGAGGGTGTATCCCACCTAGTGTCCCGAGTCCCCTGGAATAGGCGTCAGGGCTCCTGCGACCCTGTACAGGATAAAATGAGAATATAGAGAATGAGTGAGTGATGTAATTGGTCACATGACTAAAGCTGTTTACATCTTGAGAAATGATATATGAAGTACTGTAATACATCCTGTAATAACGATACAGCTATTATACACCGATCAGCCTTAATACTAACATCACAGCCAGGTGAATTGAATAAGATTAATGATCAATTATACAGTATATAATAGGAACCTGGTGACTTGATCATGGGCTCCTTTTAGATCCCACAGAAAAACCAATGCAGAACAAACCACTGAAAAACGGAAAGATATCAGAATACCCAGTGTATCACAGACTGCCGCGTAAGGGGCTTAGCAGGCGATGAGTTCAAACAGTGTTGATCGGGCCTCCAAACTCACAAGGTCTCACTCTGATCGCGTATCCATGGGATGCACCAGATATAATACAAGTCCAATCCATGGAGGCTCCACACTTCAACCCACAGCACCCAAAGGATCTGCTCCACACCACAGCACACCCACGCCTGGTGGGCTCAGAGCTGCCCTGGAGGCACAAGGGGAATTTAATGGTTAAACAATTGTGGCTGATTATTATTTATTAATAATTAATAAATGTATTAATAATAATTATTTATTATTATTTTATTATTATTGATATTTACTTGATACTAATATTGTAAATGTATGTACTCCTGTATATGTGTGTGTGTGTGTGTGTGTGTGTGTGTGTGTGTGTGTGTGTGTGTGTGTGTGTGTGTGTGTGTGTGTGTGTGTGTGTGTGAGAGAGAGATAGAGACAGAGAGAGAGAGGCGCACACTAACATTTTAACAGCCCCAGATCCCTAGAGAGTTTATTAGAAGCCTGAAAATGCTTCATCTCAAAAACAAAGCTCAGAGAGGCACAGCCGGTAAAGTTTTCTCTTTACTGCTACTGATTATATATAACTATCTGTATTTTGGCAGTGCAGGATGTCACTGACAGATTTCTCTGAAATTCACACTCGCACAGTTCTACACTTAGTGTGTATGTAGTGTGTCTCTAGTGCAATACAAGGCCAGTGTGTTCCTTTATTAATGAATTTATAAAAAAAAATAATAATAAAGGTTCAAAGGAAAATGAAATCACACCTAGCAGAGGATGTGCTTTTAAAACGAGAAATGCAATAAATAATCAAGAAAATAATCACAGTTAAACCTTAACATAAGTCCTCTAGGTAGCACTGTGGATTAAGGTTTTTACTTCTAATGAAACTTGGTTGAGCGTTAGTTGAGAAACTCTATCATGAGCCATATCGTCATCTGATCTCTCTGTCTCTTTCTCTCGCTCTGTCTGTCTGTGTCTGTCTGTCTGCCTGTCTGTCTCTCCATCCTCCTGCCGGCTTTGTAGCGCGGATGCAGACGTAATCCTCAAACACACTCAAATTCCTCCAGAAAGACTCTTGATCCTGAATCCACTCGCTTTTCCTTTAAACAGCTCGGCTCTGAAGCCCCGCCATATTTCCGGAGCGTTTATGATCGAAAGCTTCTACAAGCGGGTCGTCCACCCCTCCTGTCTCCCAAAGCCGGGCCGGATCTGCGGGAAAGGTGGGAGCTCTCATTAAAAGGTAAACCAGACAGGGGCCAGACGTCAATCATGGACTGGGGTGATGTCTCTCTCTCTCTCTCTCTAGCTCTCTCTCTCTCTCTTGCTCTCTCTCTCCTGTGCTTGCTCACTCGTTCTTGCTCTCCATCTGGGCCTGCCCGTTACTTTCTCTCTCCGTCTTTGTCTCTGTTGGGGGCTGTTATCATTTTCAAAGCCATAGCAGGGTCCCTGTTTGTTCTGAGCTTTGGTCTCACCCACGCACTGTGAGCCTCACTCCTACAGCTTAATCTGACAGAGAGACAGAGAGAGAGAGAGAGAGAGAGAGAGAGAGAGAGAGAGGCTGTTTGTCTTTGGTTTGTTTGTCAGCCTCTATTTGAGCGGAGGGTTGACTATTAACACTAAACACCCAGAGCACGAGTGGATATTGCCATCCGGCTCTCCAGATCTCTCTGATATTGAGAGAGCTCTATATTAAGAATATTATTTGACTCTAACAGACTTTATTAACGTGATAGTTGTGTGTGTGTCTGTGTGTGTGTGTGTGCATATGTGTGGATTCATTTTTTCTCTCTCTGTCTCTCAGTATTTCTCATTACCTTCCTAGATTTAACCTAATTTATGGAACCATATTAAGAAATAAGTGCAGGTCTTACAGTATGTGGAGGAAAGAAAAGAATCTCAGGATGTTCTTTCCCATCTAATTGGCAGGGATTCATTTATCGTTTATATCTGGAATACATATTGTATATACACCTTAATCGACTATGCTAAATCTAATACCCTGATAACTTAGTGTATTTTTGTACCTCACCTGTTGTCTCCACATGCCACAGATGAGTCCAAGGTTGAGGCATGTGAGTAGGAGGGTGGGTTAGGATTACATGCTTGACTATAGCGTATCAGCGAGACCTGGTCTCCATTACTGGAAGTGACAGCACTCCTTGTTGTTCTCTCCTGCTCTCAGCGGGGGATCAGGCCCACTCGGATGCAAGGTAGCAGTGCGAGGAGACCATTCTGGTGCAATTTTGCTGTTGGCTCCATTCATCAGTACATCACCTTCACTTAATCTTTCACTCATATGAATATATTCAGTCAACCTTTTGTCCTCAGTTAAAAAAAAACACATACACAGAATGCAGAGATATCCAGTAGTTAATATCCTGAAAAAACATCTGAATTAATTTTTATCTCTGATGTATACTGTATATTAAGAAACCAAAGGAAAGCTCATTTACATTTCTAGATGTAGTGTATAACATCCATATTTTACTCCATTCGCTTCGTTCATTCATCATCAATAACCACTTTATCATATTTAGAGTGACACTGGATCCTGCAAAGTTGAAATATACCACGTACCACATGCCAGTCCATAACAGAGCATCACTCACACATTTTGCACACCCTTACAGTACCCTGATTCCACATGTCACTTTAGAGGAGTCTAAGTCTTTTCAATTGATCACCTTTATCATACAATGGAACTTTTCGATCCTGATGGATGTGGCCACTTCCTGAATGACCCTCCACTATCCACAGTGCCTGATGGCTCACTTAACTGTTTAATAAGTGTGTGGATGATGTTACAGATCTTATGCTCACCAGACGGAAGACTTTGGAGTCATGTGTTAGATATCAACACTATAAAGACTCCTGATTGGTATACAGTAGCAGTTAAGTGCTCACCACTATCATACGAAGTTCAATTCCTGGGTGATTCTACAGCTACCCATAGCTGACTTTGGCTGCGCTCTCGAGACAGATGGGAAAAAACGGCACGCTCATACTCCCACATCAATCAAAGTGATACTAGCCAATCATTGGCGTCTCTGAGCTCAGGCAAATGGAAGAGATCACATACAGCTGTCCTCTGAATGTGTTCTGATGCTCCCTAACATGGGAGTGTCGGAGGAAGCATGTGTTAGTCTAAGATGCTTTAGGCATGACTGAAATTGGGTAAAGACAAAAACTAACACTTTCATCTAAATGCTAAGAGAGAAAAACGTATTCATGCTCCAGTAAAGTTCCAGAGATTGGTAGAACCCATGGCAAAGAGCGCTGATGTCATACTAGATTTCATTGTAATTTGTGTATGCATGTGATCATATTTTGCATGCATACTGTTTAAAAACATTTTTTTAAATAATATTTATTTGCTGATTTTATTTTGCAACCAAAACCTCGAATTATTAATTCATAAAGAGTTGTATTAAATTATCTTGAGATTTTACTGAGGGATTTGGCCTGATGCTTTTTTAAAATGAAAAATCACACTCACTAAAAACAAACAAACACAAACACACAAACAAACAACAACAACAAAAATAATTATAAAGCCCTCCGATTGATTAACTTTTTTTTATTTTTAATTCATCATAACCTTGATGCCTAAGCTTCTGCCACGTTTGTCTCTACATTAGCTCATGACATCTGAGAGACACGGCGGCATCAAACGCTGTCAGGAAAATAAATGATATCACAATGCACCATTTCACAAAAATCAAAGAGAAAGCATGAAAAAAAGAGAGCAAGCTCTTACAAATCAGGGCTGTAAACACAGTGTTCAGTGAGTGCCCTAGTTGAAGTGACCTACCCAGAAAACATGCTTGAATAGGATGCAAAGAAAACCCACTGGAGACTGCAGGCCTAGTTTGCTGCACGGGTGAGTTTCTAATGGCACGATGGCCCCTGAGACAGCGTGCTGACACGGGTGAAACACAGAAAATAAGGCGAGGAAACAAGCAAGAAGAGAGACTAAAGAGCAAAGCAAGGAGGAAATAAAGTGAGCCTTGTCTAAGATTTCCAGGAACAGGCCCACAGCTCTCAAACCCATGTTTCTTCACGCTGGAGCGCAGGAGTCCCTCAGCATCACCAATTCATGTCCCAGATTAGATTGAACCGAGGGCCACGGTGGAGGATTGGACATGTCACCAGGGTGATCAGAGCTCCTGGAGGACTTTGTGGAATTTTCTCAGATTCTGGCATGAGAGAAGAAGCTGGAAAAAAAGAGCTCAGACTGTATGTTGTAGGATGCACGGTTTGTTTGTAGGTTGAAGGAATGGAATGGGTGTTAAAGTGTAATTACTGTATACATCTAATAGCTGAAATATTCAAGCTGTTAATTCATTTAATTCATTAACCTTGTATGCTAGCTAAAATATAAAGCCTTGCTGAAGAGGAAGCATAATCTCTTCCTTATGATCCATCAACATCAGCCATCAACTTTAGCCAATTATTATTTTTCTTATTAATTTATCTCAATGACAAAAGCCTTCTTCCTTATAATGTCCGAGGATTTGTGTTTAATCATACCATATATACTGTATATGAGGTCAACACCAAATTTTCTAAAATTAACCGGAGTTACTTTATTCCCTCATTCAAAATATTGTCTATTTCTGTAAACCTGTTAATTAGTATTTAACAAATTTAACATCTGACTTTCAGTTTTCCTTGCAAATGAGTTTTGAGCTTCTTTTACCTAGTACAGCCTTTAGTACGCTTTAGAACCTTTACAAGCTACAGATTCAGTGGATAGATTACGCTAGAAAAAAAATGATGGGGAATCCTTGTACGAAGTAGACAGACTCATTTTCCCCATAAACAATACTTATATGGTTTGAGAGATTTTCTTCCTGCCTGTGAATCCTGATTGCTGCAAAATGAGCTGCTTTATTTATACTGCATTTATTTAAAGACAGAGTGGGAGGGGGGGGGGGGGGGGGGGTTGGGGGGGGATCGGTTCTCTTGTATTTCTCATGACTTTGTTCTACCTCAGTAGTTTAGTTGTTGAATTGCACAGATTTCTGCATAGTTGGCATGTGTACTTATCTGCCCTGGGCAGCAGGCACTAAAGACACTCCATATATCACACCGGCTATTCAGTGAGCCCGGTACAGAACACGACCTGTCACACAGTTTTTGTTTGAGTCCTGGGAACATTCTGCACCCTTCAGGAGTCTGCAATATTTCCTTTCTTTTCATTAACACGACGGAGTAGGGACATAAATAAACATACACTGTAAATTAGTTTAGGTAGCTGATTTACCTTTTAAGTGATGTCTAAAAAGTTTTGATTAACACCTTAAATTATTTAGTTAAAAAAATTATTATTCAGGAAATACAGTCAACATAAGAGAAAGAAAAGCCGGCCTAGCCGCAGATCACCATTTCATTTTCAATTTGTACAGCTCAGCCTAACCGAGAAAAAACAAACAAAAAAAAAAACACGTTTTGGATTATATATATATTTTTTTAAAAGTCTACAACCAGTAAATACTTAAAGAATACAACCTGCTAAGGCTATAGTCTTACCTGATGCACCTTAGCATAACATTATACAGCAACAAGAGAAATAGTTCTCGCACTTCCTGAAGGATGTTTTTGGCTCTCGTTTTTGGCATTTCTTTCACTCTTATTTTCAGCCCAGTCCCTGTACCTGAGCAGTTTCAGTGGAATGGTTTTATTTATTAAGCCACATGGTGACCTATTAATAATTCAAGAAGAAAAAAAAATCCAATTGTGAGAAACAGGTGATTAGTATATTGGTGATGCTGAATGCTGATTGCAGCTTATTCCCATTTCTTTCATTTAATTTAAATTAGTGGTTCTTAACTCTAAACCTGCAGGACCACTGCCCTGTGTATTCTAATGCTTTTTCAGCTCCCAGCTCACCTGATTTAACTAATCAACTAATTAACAGCCATTTCAGAATTGGAGTGGGTGTGGAAGAGGAGGGAAAACACTAAATATATGCAGGGCAATGGTCCTCCAGGACTAAGATTAAGAACCACTGATCTATGTCATTTAATTTCATTTAATTTAATTTAATATGAAACATCTTGAGGGAGGAAACTCATTTGGTCATGTGCATGGATTCCAGGTTTCAGACAGACTGTATGAAAATGGCTGTAAATCCTGAATGGTTAATATCACACTTTTGTGGACCTGCTTGAATTAAAGCTCAAAGTCATGTTAGATATATGATCATAAAAATGTCAATAAAAACATTTCTTTTTTTGGTAGAGCTGAAACTGTTGAAGCATGGAGCAGTCTTTCCACAATGCAGACCTTCAGTTTAAAATAAACATACTGTAAAAAAGTACATTACTAGACTGTTTGTGAAACACTCAAATAGTGCTAAATACATTAAAGTAAAACATTTTTCTGTATGGTAAATACAATTTAGACATTGAGACACCTATTGTATAGTGTAATAAAGGGCTTTCGGTCTGGCCTGGTAAAGAGAAAACCACTGTGACAGATTTTAGGAAATACAAAAAAAAAAAAAACTGTTCATTTAAATTGTAATGACAACTTTAAATACATTTTCCCCTTTTGGTATGACCAGAATTGAATGTTACTTATGTTATGTTTCTCATCATTGAGATGCAAGCAGATATGGAGCAGACATATTTCAGTTTAGAAAAACTGGCAGATTTCAGATCTGCATAAAAGTGCGCGTGTTTTAATGACAATGTGTGACTATGTAAATCTCCTGAGTATCATTATATCATCAGGGCTCACAATATCACCTGGAAACAGGAGAGCAAAATTCCTTGTGCTGGGTAGTTGAAGGGTTGGCATACCCCAGCCTCCTCCCTCTCTCTCTCGCTCTCTCTGTCTCTGTCTCTGTGTGTCTCACTATTTGTCTCTGTCTTCTGTCAATCACAGTGCTTTAAGCCAATCATGGGCTTCTTTGAACTCATGTATGTGTAAGAGTGTTGATAGTGCTACCTCAGAGTGTGTTACACTACTCTGTGAAAAGAAGCACGTGGCTGGCTTCATCCTCCCTGGGTAGTCATCGCTGTCATATGATTGTGGAGAAGGATTTTGGGTAATAATTTTCAGGTGAGCAAATGAGGATCAAAAGAGTATATATATATATATATATATATATATATATATATATATATATATATATATATATATATTTATATTTAAACCATGTCAAGCTTTTTTACATGCTGACACAAATATGTCCAAACCCTCATATTTGTTTAAATGTTTATTTTGGATTTGTTACATATAATTTTCAAATGCATTCATGTTGGACAGACTGCCTTCCTCACTCCGGCTCTACACATGAAGTGTTGTCACACTACTGCTATTATAATGTCCTATAAAAGCACTTCAGCTGATCTGTGACTCTCTAAAGAGCTCTCTTCTGTCAAGCACTCCCACTCAGCTGTGAGATTTCATCCTGTCCCTCTCTCTCTCTCTCTCTCTCTTGCTTTCTGATAGACAGGTGTTTATTAAGAGGTGCTGACAGCGCTATAGTGCTAGGAGACTGTCAATTTGATCTCTTCTTCACCCTTTTGATTAGACAGGGGGCCAAAGTGTGAAAACGTCCATTTCAGTTTCCCCTTTCTCAGTGTAACGTGCTGTCATCTGACCTCAGGCAGGTTTTTTTTTTTTTTGTCAGCTTCCCCTAACAGTTAAAAGGTGAACTATAGAGGAGTGGAACTGGTCCTAGATCAGGCTAATAGAAGAATTGCTAGGCTAACCCACCGCCCCCCTCCCTCGTTTCCCAAATCCACAGCTGCGATCCTGCATCTGTGTCAACTGTCAGATTCAATAGAGTACCATGCTGCGGAGGGGAAACACTTATTCATTAACGGTGTCAATTCCAGCTACTATAATGTGACACCATGGCACTGATAGAGGATATGCATTGATTTCCCTTCAGTGGGAGCCCAGAGTGTGTTTTAATGGCCATTATTCAGCGGCCTGGCTTCGATGTACTAAAATGCCTGTCCTGTTAACCTCACAGGCTTCACGAGCTCACAGAGACTCTTTAGAGTAGATTAGGAGTAACTTCATTTTATGGGAGTTAAATAGAATTTTGGATAAAAAATTTGATTAAAAAATTATCCAGTAAATTGACACATTACTTACATATTGTGCCCCTGTGTGAAACATTTAGCCAACATTTTGGCTATTTTGCTTTGAATAGACAGATACGTTCATCATATCATTATAGATTAAGATTTATTATTATTATTATTATTATTATTATTATTATTCATGGATAGAGTTAGATGTAGGCAGATTTGTTGTGGCACCTGAAAGGGAATAGCCAAAAAAAGAAGAAGACTAATAATAATAATAATAAATCTTAATCTAAAATCATCTGGTGAAATTGTCTAAAATATTTGTATTCTAAATAAATTAATAAATTAATAAATAAATTAAATAATAATAATAATAATAATAATAATAATAATAATAATAAATCTTAATCTATAATGATCTGGTAAAATTGTATTGGACTAAAGAACAAGAACTAAAAAGAGCTGCAACATACAGTATGTTTGTTTTTTTCAGATTAAACAGATAATATGTTAAAAATCAATACAAATGCAAATATAAAAAATTTGGTACACTATCCACAATTATTATTATTATTATTATTATTATTATGGTAATCTTCATTTAAAAAAATCATGTTCTGACCAGGTGGGTACCTCAGGACTGGGATTCTCATCACAAGATGAAAGGAATGCAGGCACAAGTCTTTTTTTCCCTTCAGGTGTAACCGCGAAGGTGTGAGTAAAAAGCTTCTGGTCGGGTTGCCAGTTTGTGAGCCAAATTAATTCTCCATACAGCCAAAAACAGCATAAAATGCATTTATACTATCCCAAAACAATGTGTGCAGTGTCCAAGAATGATTCTTTTTTTTCATTGACATTTCTCAGTCTTAATAATAAACATGTTAACTGCAATGCACATGCATTTAGGGTTTCTTTTTAGAGTTGCTCCTTCATATAGCCTCACATGTTTAGAATTCAAATGAAGTTATGTTCTGCAAATTGCTGTTTTCTGTTAAAGTGCTTTCTGTTGTTTCTGGAGCATAGTGGTCTGACAGTAGGGTCTAAATCTGAATATGAATACAGACATAAATATTTGCATCTCTAAATGAATACTGATACAGATGCAGAAGATGTATGAACACCACAAGTAGGAACAGATGATACACACTCCAAAAATGTACTGTACCTGGTCAATTACTAAAAGGAAGACCAATGACTTTCAAATAAGTGAAGGATAATTTTACCTTTTAATTGAATTGAAATAGTTAATTAGTGTGACTGTTCACCTCCATGGGGTCAGTACATTATAGAACCAAATTACACCTGCATATTTTCTTGGCTATGTCCCTTTATCAGCTTTGCATTTGATATTTGGGGCAAAATTCTTAAGATCTTGTAGATATATGTAGATACTTATCACAGTATATGAAAGCAGTTTTCAAGTGTAGCCACAGATTTGAAGTTAAATTGTAGAGCTGGGATGCCCTTTTAACACATCCCAGAGTGTTAGAACCTCAACCTTTCCCACAACATGATGCCACCACCATCATTCTTCACTCTGGAGAGAGTGTTCTCAGAGTAATGATTGGGACAGTTTTTCAATTATTGGTAAAGTCTCTACCATGTCTAGTGGCTTTTTTCTCACAGCTCTCCTGGACAAAGTGTCCAGGTTTGTGAAGTGTCTGTGGCGTGGACAATATAATTTCTCCACCTGCTTCAGAGTTACTCTTGGCTGCTTGATTGTATTTTGACTAAATCAGATTTTCCGTCTGCAACTGGTGCTGCCAAAATCTTGGCATTATGCACAGGTTCAGCTACCCCTGGGGTCAGGGGTAGCTCAGTGGTTAAGGCATTGGACTACGGTTCAGAAGGTCCCAGGTTCAAGTCCCATCACCACCAAGTTGTCCCTGTTGGGTCCTTGAGCAAGGCCCTTAACCCCAACTGCTCAGATGTATAATGAGATAAAAAAAAAAAGTAAGTCGCTCTGGATAAGGGCATCTGCTAAATGCTTAGATGTAGACGTAGATAATTGCTGAGACCGCACAGAGAAATCTTCTCCCAGACAAATGGTGAACTGTAGATTTATTTCTAATTGCTACATTGCATGATCATATCTGTTCAGAGGGGAAAAAAACCAACAACAACACCTGTCTATGGGCAAATGAAGGTATGCGCAACAGCCGTCATTTTTCCAGTGAAGCAGATAACCTCCTTATGTATGCCAATGAAAGTGAGTGACTTAGGAGGAGCGTCTGCCATAGAAAAGCGGCAAATCTGAGACAGATAGAGAGATAGTGAGGGTGTGAGGGCTCACTAATAGGCCCTCAACAAGATGCCAGTTCGTTTTTCACATCATGTCATCTGTAAGGGTTGAAATAAAAGTAAATGGCCAGATCCCTCTCTGCCATTACAGCTCCGGCAGTTCAGCATTTATTTGTGTTGACTGGTGCGGCCTTGGCGGCGTGACAGAATCATAGACCACAGATCAGACATTGCTATGATGTTCAGCGCTGTTCAGGCACTGACAGGTCCCCTGCTCGTCTCCTCGTCTCGTAGCGGGAGCGGCAGCGGCTAACGCCGCATCATATCAAATGCAGCCATCTGACACGATAACAGATCTGGCATGCCGCAGACGTGACCCAGTCTGTCTTTTGTAATCAGCTGACAGATAGAAGCTCAGAAATAAGAGGGTTTCTTCAGTTTCATGTAGTAAAAATTAGTGTCAGTCAAAGTTAAGTGCCTGTTTTTGACCAGAGAGAGGAAGGACGAGGGAGATTACATTCAGTGTTATTCAGAAACCAGACTGGTAAACTAAGTGGAAATGATCTATAAGAAAAAAAAGGTCTGATTTTTTTTTTTTTTTTTTACCACTAATAACTGGAATAATTGAGCAATCAGAATAAAATCATCATATACTGTAACCATCTCAATAGCATCATTCTGACCTGAACTGGATTGATTGGCGTGAGAGGAGTGGTGTAATCCTTTGATAAATCTGTTCATTAGATAAATACTAGCCATGGAAATGATTCTTTCTCTTTGGTTGGAATATATTCTGTTTACATATGTTTCCCCCATGTAAGATAATATTAGGTGGCATGACAGGCTTCAGGGTGGAAAATCTACATTTCATTTCTAATATGGACATTTTTAGTATGGAGCCAGCATGAACCTGAGAGCCTGGAGAAGCCACTGCAACCAGCAGACCAACTCTCATGATGAATACTATGTATGACTAAAAATACAACTGCACTAAGGGTGGATTTTGATGGTGATGCTGTAACGCTGTC
>QNUK01000160.1:862500-905000 GCA_013621035.1 Clarias magur | reverse complement strand
TCATGGCCTGCCAGGGCTGGGCTCGGGATAATTGAGTCCAACATCTCCAACACTTTCACCATAATTAATGATAATCTGTAGCAGTGGAATCTCAGATTCCAGTTCACAGAGCTGTTTAATTAGGCCTCCGTAATGAAGGCAGCACGGCTACGCAGAACAATATGGCCGCCGCGTGCAGTCATGATTAATGGCTTGTGCTACTGAACACACAAAAGTGCAGCATGGTTAACTCCACACGGTGCCTCTGCCTCGCTCTCTTTCTCTTTTTACTGTCATTTACCTAGTATGTAGAAATACACACAGTTTTTGCTTCTATTCTCTGAAATAGGTGTCTGGACATATACATTTCAGCGATATACCAGTTTTTCTTTTTTGCCCACTAGTACTTTTTATTTAAAAAAAAAATCCTTTTTGTTAATAAATCTGATATTACCAAGCAAAACCTGAATCATGAATTTCAGAACTTTGTCCTTTTCTTGCGTTCTGTTAAATATATCCCAGTGTTAATATGTTCCTAGTATTATAAAAGAGGGGTGCTGGGTGGACATAATGTGGTAAGACATGGGCATGGATCAAATGGTGAGAACCACTTTATTCAGTCCATCTGTGCTGGCACACTTGATGATATCATTATTTATACAATTACAGAGCTGAGATTATGATCAGCTTTGCTCACCATTCCAATATATTCGACACATGTATTGCTGAAAAAACAGAAGACTTTTAAAATAATACAGTGTAAATGTGATAGATTCTTTTTTCATTTTCAACACCAGGGTTCTTATTATTGACCCTGAATTCAGGTTATTGTCTGTGTAGAGTTTCTCACTGTGTGTATTGAAATCTGATCGGTGTTCTGTGGTTTCCTCCCACCTTCCAATATGAGGCTTGGCTATTCTAAATTGCTCATAGGTGTGAATATGTGTGTGAATGGTGCCCTGGGATGGACTGAAGTCCCTGTGTCACAGCCAGTGTTCCTCATGACACTGACCAGCATGAAGCATTCACGCAGATAAATGAACGTGCTTTTGAATTGAGTTTATGGGGTGTTTAAACTGTTTAAGTTGTATAAATTGCAAGGTGGGGTCTCCATGGATCTGACTTGTTGGTTCAGCACATTCCACAGATGCTCAACTGGATTGCAATCTGGGAAATTTAAGGGCCGAGTCAACACCTTAATCTCCTTGTCTACATGCCAAAATAAGATTTAAATAGATGGCAGGATCGAAGGTTTCCCAACATTGCCCAGATGAAGTAAAAGAAAATGCGATTCCTCAGACTTCCACAGCTTCATGGTCCAGTTCTGATGTTCATGTGCCCATTGTAGGTGCAATGCATTGTGTTCTACCACTTTCTTTTATCAGAGAAAGCATTATATTAGCTCTTCCGTGTGATTGTGTCAAATGGGCTGGCATTTGCCTCCCCATAAACAAATCATTGAGGCCATTTGGACCAATTTTGGCAGGTCCAAACTGCATAACTGGAACACCGCACAAGACCTGCCATTTTGGAGATGCCTATTTCCACTGCCATAGGGGGTTCACCACTATCCTTCCAGGTTTTAACAATCTATTGGACACTTCTTAAGCTAATTCCAGGAATTTTAGCAATTTACCTTTCTTTGCTTGATTGAGGCCAATAATTTGACCCTTCTGAAGTTTTTTTTTTTCTCTCGACATGGTGGTTTAGAAAATGAGAACCTACTTGCTGCTAAAATTGTTGCCAGCCAGTGGAACCATATTGATCATTGCAGTAATTATCCAATCAAAGGCTCTTAAATATTACTTAATCCCTTTTTTAATGGTCGAGCAGTGTTTCTTAAATATATTCACCGGCTTGCTAGATATAGGAAATAGTTTTTTCACTATAACTTTCAGCAGACTATAAATGGATATAAGACTTTAACTATGCATTACCTAATGGCTGCAGATAGTTGTTTGACCCAGGGGCTTGGTGTGAATGTAAAGAAAATGGATTGTAGGTGGGTCCCATTTTTATAACCACTGATTCATGAAATCACAACTAATTCATATCTGAGTCTTTTATACAATAAACTATAAGTGACTTCCATGTCTAGAATAAAATCATATACTGTTCCTGCCCTGATATTATTGACTAAAGTCATAAAAGTCTATAAAAAGTGAAAGAGGCGTGTTAGTTAAAGTGAGTGTAGCATTACTGAAGGTAACGCTCGGGCTGCTGTTGCTGCCTCGCAGGCATGCGTATGCTGTTTGTAGCGGCTTTTCCGTTTCAAAAGGGGATGTCTATTTCCCAGCTCCAGTGACTGCCTTTGACTGCTCCTGGGCCGCAGAGCCAGCGCCTCTAACTTTCCAGCAGTCACCCGAAATGCAAGAATGATGGATTTGCGGCTGCATTAAAAGCAAATAAGCCGTTGTGTCGTAGTAAATGGGTTTCTGTTTTCAGCAAAGTAGATGACGCATTGCACAGTATGGAAGGCGAGACTACATTAAAGGTTTGTCATGCTTATGTTCAGACCCTGTTTGGAGCCAGCATGTGATTATGGAGAATGGGGAACCACGGCCCCTGAACTCACTGTTAGGGGAGCGGATGACAAATGTACCCACATCAGGAACAAAACTTGCATGTTATCAGATTTTTTTTTTCCCCAGACATACATTACAAAAGTCGATCGCTCATCGTGTTGTAGAATTTGTAAGTTAAGAAATGGTGTGACTTTCGTTGCTTTGACAGGCTGAAATTTCCCCTCTGATGTGAGGCGAAAATGGGAAGTACAGTGGAGCAGAGCGAGGTCTATGCAAACATGCTGGTGTCGCTGCAAACCCCCATAAATCTATGACAAAACTCCCGCCAAACGAGGGCAAATGAAGAGAGAGTATTCATGTGAAAGAAAAGCCCGTCACAGGGCCCACAGCAGCCGAAATCTTGTTTAGTTCTTTAATTCTTTTCTTTCTGACCTGAATCTGGCTCTCGCTACACATGAAAGAAATTACAGCCGCCCCTCCGTCAGCCCGGCCGCCATCCTCCCGCTCCGCAGCATTTGTCATTGCCAAAACAGAAGAGTTTAATTAAGTGTTGTGAGCAGCCTAGTGAGAAACACACTTTAAATTAAACCTCTGATGCCGTCATTGGTTCTGTACCTTCTGAGCAATCAGTGCGGTCTATTCCAAAGCATAAATTCCTCTACTATACGTCTCTCTTTCTTTCTTTCCTTCCGTTCTTCCTTCTTTCTTTCTTTCTTTCTTTCTTTCTTTTTCTTTCTTTGCATCGCTATTCACCCCCAGCGATTCATAAACCCCTTTAACACCCTCCACCCTTCATTATAGTCTAGCTTTAAAAAGACACACACACACACACACACACACACACACACACACACACACACACACACACACACACACACACACACACACACATGATTGTGATAATTAATAATCCTCCCTCAGCTAAACATTGTATTTACTGCTCCTCAGCTGCATGGTGTTAAATCAGGGTTAAGTCAAAAGCACTGCGGTGCACTGAAGCTGGAAAAGAATTACAAGTGGCGCATAATTGTTGGTGCAAGAGAATGAATTAATTTAATACCTCAATAATTATGGAATGTTCCAAGTTGGTAAGCAGTTTGATTCCAGTAACGTTATTTCTATGTGCGTTTTCTCTGAGAGGGCAATAAAAACAGTGCACACAGGGGGAATGGCATCCAGTGGTGCTATCCAGTAGTGCAATCAACAATACAGACATACTGGTGTACTGTAAATAAGGATTACAGACAGCTGATAAAACTTTAGTTAATAATAATTCCAATCACAAATCTGATGATATGAAAAATAACCCAGATTTAAATGATTTTATTTTTTTTCATATAAATATCGTGTATTTATTATTATTATTTATTATTATTATTATATTATTATTTATTATTATTATTATTATTATCAGGTAGGAGCTTTACTACTTTTTAAACCAAACAACTTGAAACTATTTTTTACCTGTAATCCTGGTGCAAGACAAATCACAAGTTCATATTAATGCTCATTTACTAATGAACTGCCTAGGCAAAAAAAAAAATAAATAATAAAAAAATAAATATTCCATATGCTCCCGGCACCATTCTTTCCTGGAAGATAGCTATTCCATCAGGAAAGAAAGGGGAAAGAAGATAGGTTATGCTGATCATTCAGTACATTCAGGTTATCGCTGACTTTCCTTTGCTTCATTGCTGAGCCTAGACCTGACCAAGGAAAGGAACCCCAGATCACATCACTGACTCCAGAGGCTTGTACAACGGGCACTATGCATGACGGGAGATACTTCTGTCGCTCTGATTTAGTATTGATCAGGCTGTGAGTTAAGGCTCTAGATTCCTGATCAGAAGGTCATGGGTTCCAACCCCAGCTCCATCAAACTGCCACTATTAGGCCCTTGAACAAGGAACTTAGCCAGCTCTGCTCCAGGAGAGCTGTATCATGGCTAACCCTGTGCCCTGTGCTGTTTAGTTGTTGTGCCCCAACAACTAAACAGGGGTAGGTCAGTGATTAAGGCATTGGACTACAGTTTGGAAGATCCCAGGTTCAAATCCCACAACCACATAGTTGTCCCTGTTGGGCCCTTTAGCAAAGCCCTCAACTGCTCAGATGTTTAATGAGATTAAAACAAAGGAAGTTGCTCTGGATAAAGTTGTCTTCTGAAAGCAGAGAAATAGTATATTGAACAAATAAAGCCTTTTTTTGTTCCTCCAAAACCGAATATTTCTCCTCCCTATCAAATTGAAACATTTTATTAAGTCTAATTACACTGACAAGTAGTTTTCTTATGACCACCGCTGTTTAGTCCCAGCCCTGTGAGTTATCATCATGTCGTACATGTAGAAATCCTCCTACTTTCACTTTTACATGTAGCTCTCATTTCTACTACTGTAATCTAATCTAATCTAAACTGTGATCTAATGTTCTATGGATGTTCCACAACATACAGTAACTAACAAAACAACAAACAAAACATGAAAAACTAGGATTCTCTCTGCAGGATTTTTTGCTGGTTAAAAATGTTTTGGGTTAAAATTGTGAAACAGTTCATTTATACAAATGTTATGGACATTGGAATACTGCTGATATTAGGTAGTTTATAAAAGTAAAACTCCATATTATGTAGTTTATACACTGAGAATATACTCCATTCTCGTAATATGTAGAATGTCGCATACAATTGATTGAGGTCTGACTTTGAACTATTCAAATGTCTGTATTTTATTTCAATTAATATCTTTACTTAAATCTTACAATGCATACAGTACTGATCATAAACCCATATTACAACACAGTACTGTAGAAACTTCCCAAAGCTACAGTATATGGGATACTACAGTGTACCTGCAGTGTATGGGTGTGACATGCCTAAATCCTGAGCCATATAATTCACTGATCTTTCAAATTGTGGACTGATTTTTTAAAGATATGTTTTCAAATGTACTTCACTAACCTCGGTGGCACTTCCAAATCAATACTGCTCGTATGCCTCTTGCTGCTGATTTCACTGGCATTGCTGCATTTGGTAGCCATGATGCCCTTCACTATAAGGTTCCTGATGAAAGATAATGCTGAAACAGTCAGCAAATCAACTTGGGTAGTAACAGTACAATAGCAGTTTTTACAAGAGCACGATACCCCATCATCATTTAATTCTTACTAATGTCGATAAATCATATACAGTATGATGATAAGGTTACTGGTTGCTAACAAATAACTCAAGTCACTGCAACGGTAAATGTAAATAGATGTAAGTATTACATGTATTTCTATTTTCTTTAAGCTGTCTTCATTTGCATCCTACAATCTGACAATCAGATTAAGGAAATCTTTGTTTGCCGTTTACTCGATCAATTAAATAAACTGCCTAATCCGTGTAATGATCAGATGTTAATGCAATTGTAAACTTGATTTAAACTTAAGTTACAACTCTCTCCAACTTGACGCCCACATAATCCTTCAACGATGTTTTTTCAGCATGAACAAAGCTTCTACAAAAATAAAGATGATGCACATTTGCAATGTGTGGTTAATGTTTCCTAAAATGGAATTCTTGTGAACAATGTGTTTTTTTTTTTTTTTTAATCTGGCAGTTGTAGCACCAGGTGCTGTCAGGGCTCAGTGATGGTGCTGAGCTCCGGCTTCCTTTCTACTCTAATAACTGATCGCTTTTGTGTTTTGATCTGTTCGTAACAGCCTATGGGGAACCTGCGTGTCACCTCGCACCGGCAGCTAGCAGAGCCGCAGTAATTAGAGGACGACGGTCCTCGCTGCTTGTATGGCGAGAACAAGTCTCTAACCTTTTCTCCTTCACCTGCGAGGGAAAGAAAAAAAACATCTTGCCGTATACATAGGCAGCATAGGAACGGGGGAGCTGTCAAAGCCAGCACGGCGCTTTCGTATAAGGACTGGTGGCATAAACACCAAGTCCAATCAAGCTCAACCCGCTCGAACCTTAAACAAAGTTGGAGGAACATTTTCCTTCCTCGCCAGGTGACATTTTGTCTGCCTGTTCCTGCTCTCACTGGCGGCCCGTGTGGCAAGAGCTGAGGGAGGAGACAGCTGTTACATGCGGTAGGACTATTAACGAGAGCGCAAGCCCAAAGCGCCACGTGTAGATGCTCTGTACCTCAGCAGACGTGCTTCTACGTTTAACAGAGCCAAGCATGCTATATTACCAGTAGAGGATCCCTCTCACATCATCACATACTCTCTCTGCTTCTCCTCTTGCATCTCATCCTTTATCCCAAGTACAGTAAACACAGGTTTATATTCATGTGTTTTGCTGATAAGGTTACGTTTTCTCTGCTTTTATTTTTGGAAGGAGTCTCTCGCTTTGTATCATTCTTAAGGATAGCGATCTGATTTATAGCTGTTTATAGCTGCTACAGCATAAGTGATAACAATAACTCAACCTTTTTCCTCAACATTCTTCAACGTTATACTGTAAGTATGAATGAATAAAAATTATACTGTGATGTTCTTTACAGTGTAGAGATGAAAAATAAAACACTTTATGATATATACGATTAAAATACGCCTAAAATAATTAACTTTAGGGTAGCAGCAGCTTCAATCCACACCTAATTCACTATGGAATTTCTTTGTTGGTTATAGACCAGCTATATTTTAAACATTTGTTAAAATGAAATATAATATAATTCAGTTCAATTTTGTTTGTATTGCATTTTTAACAATATAGTGATTTAAGAATACAGGGTCATACTAAAAAGATTTTGTCCTTTACATACATACATTTTAATATACTTTAATTACATTCTCTTAATATGTAGAACGCCACATAGCATTGATTGATTGATTGACTGTAATCTTTCCGTCTTTCATAAAACCACGACAAAGCTTGCTTCAATGTTATAATATTCATTTAAATATGCTGCTAATAGGAGCCATCGTTTTTGCAAACACACCCAGCTGAACCAACAAGGGAAACAAGAGGCAGGCCTCTTGATCATTGATCATTTAAGCTTGGGCTTTTGACCCTCTGCGTTCTAAGCCCCCGATGATAGATGATCTCTTTTTAGCCACCAGTTAACATACACTATTATCTCCGCATTTAAACCTGATGATATAATTGATTCGCAAATTGATTTATCGATGTTAATTCAAGTGTTTCACAAATTAATCACATTACAGAAATTAATTCACAATATTTTATGAGCTGCTGTGTGATTAACTAATGGTATGAATTAATCAAGTTTAATAAGAATTCAAACAGTGTGGTTCGGCCAATTTGTCACTTGGTTAAAAGCAGGGTGACCGGGGAGGGTTGATTTATGACGCACCTCACTTACTGTACTGCAGGGGTAGAAAAATGCCCACTCTTGCCTGGGACTTCTGTATCACTTTATTATAACAGAAAGACTAGGCATTACCAATAAGCAAGATGCAATATTAGCGAAGGCAAGACCTGCAAGAAATAAGCAGACACCCACAATTTTATGATACAGGATATCCACCAAAATCTGCCATTATTACGACTATTATTTGGTTTTATCTTTGCAGATTGAAATATAAACCATCATATCAAGTCACACAGTTTTTTTTTTTTTTTTCACTCTGTGGCCAATAGACTGCAGTAAGTGAAATATATCCGATTATATATGTTGGCAAATATCTGTTGATAAATACTTTATGTTCCTGATCCTTTAACAGAATACAGAATGTTTGAATCCTACGCTTCAAATGTTGCTTTGAAGCACTTTTAAAGAAAACTATCCAGGATGGTTAAAGGTTCAGTTGCGATTGAAAACCGTGCATTTTTTTCCCCCCTATAAAGCCAAGCTGCTGGTGATGTTATTTTTAGGGTTAGCAGGGAAATCCTGGTGTTGAAATGAGGCTGAGAGTTATCTCTGTCTTATTACATCACAAAATCCTCAGGTAAATATTTTAAAAACTCATAAATAAACTTGAACTGGCCCAATCTCAGAAACCAAACATGATACAGCAACAAACTTTTGAACAGGAAATCTGCACAACTGAAATAATTTTAAATGTGACTTAATACAAGATTTCATGTGATGGGCCACAAATATTTGACATTTTTAAGCATGATTAGAATGAAAGAATTCCAAAGACATATCAATTCCAAGACATTTTTTACAGAAACGCATCTTTACAGAAATCTTTACATAAGGCATTTTTAATTACCCCTTTTTACTGTTCCACAGTACTTTTCTATGTAATACAGAATTTATTTATAGCTCAATTTAAAGATAACGATACATACTGTAGGGCATTAGCGCCATCACGTTCTCGGCATTCTGGGACTTCTGATAGGATGTCTTAATGCTGTACAAAGATCTGTTGAAAACCACCTTATTTTTCCCTAGTTGCTTTTAAAGCTGCTAAAGTCAACAAAGACAAACAGTAGAAAGGGATTTTTCAAGATTCTCTGTGTTCAAGACTGGAAACTCTCAGATTGACCAACAATCTGGCCTTTTATTTAAACCAAAAAATTTGAAATCAATTGGAAAGTTCATATCAGGACACGATTAAGGATGGCTTCACTTCAATCTGAAAAGCAGGAAATAAATAATAGACATAATGATTGCAACAACAAAAATTGGTACATATTTTATAATAAAGCTACGGGTGTCTATTTATTATTCCATTTCTGTAATAATTTTTTGCTTGGCAGATAATGGATAAATTCTCCTCCTTGTTATATATATATATTTTTTAGCTAAATCAGTGCTCTGCAGTCTGTAAGTTCAAATAGTTCAAATCGAGTTCTACGGTGATACACTGCAAAATAACACTTCTAAAGAATACAGTGTCCAAAAATTAACATCCGTCTGATGTTGGATCGTGTTACACCCCGCCTAAATATGTATGGAAATTTCACCTAAATGCACTGGATGTGAGTGAAATGTGCCTTCAGGTCCAAAGCTGATGTAAGCATCTGTATTTTTTATTTCTGTGTTTCTCTCTATGGTCAGTACTGAGGCTATAATTGTTTCAAACCCCCCTGAGACCTTGTTAGGAAGTTCATTAGCACTGGCCCCGAGTCTTTTAAAGTATTGATCGTGCGAGAGATTGTAAAAATAACTCCTGTTATAAGGCACTCGTCCATGGCGATAGCGACATAAATTATTTAAAAAGGGCACATTGGCTGTGGCCATGAAGCCATCAATCATGAGATATGGTCATGACAAAAAGGCTGAAGCTTCATAGAGCATCGTCTCTGGCCCTGCTGCAGTCCTATCAGGCAGGTGAGAGAGAGAGAGAGAGAGGGAGAGAGAGAGAGAGAGGGAGAGAGAGGGAGAAAGAGATGCAGAGGAAGAGAGGATGACCCAGTGTCACTCACATTGTGGCTGATGCCTTTGAACGCCCAGTTTCCCCTCTTCGGCTCAGGATGGAATGGCCAAATGGATTCTGTGCTTAGCGCTGCCCCCCTCTGAGCTCGCGCTTCAATTTGTCTAACAATGAAAGTGGCAGGAGAATTTTACCCAAAAGAAGAAATAACAATAACGCCAGGGATGAATTTTTTATGAAATGCTTGAATTGAGGTGCAAGAGGTGCTATTTTTATTCATAAACGGACTTGAGAGATTCCTGCTCAATAAAAAGTGACCCCAGGAATCAATTCGAGCATATGAACTGGATGGAATAGTGCTCCAATAGGGGCTAGGCACTAAGCCAAATGCATTGATATATGGATTTGTAGTGCAGTGCAGGTGATTCATTGCTTTACATCCGCACAAATCGACACTGATCATTCCAAAGCATAAAAAAAAAAAAACCAGCTCCCATATTTTAATATGCTATAATTTACCTCATTGATGCGATACACCTACTTTCCCTAAGGCTTTGTAGTTCCAGCACTGCACCGACTACACCTTATTAATCCACATAAACCAGGCGTGTCTTGTTTTCACCTCAAATTTCAACCACAAAAGCAACCTTTCTGTGAGAGCTCATGTATCAAAAAACAGTTTATTAAAACACTCGTGCGAGGTGGTGCCTTAAACGATGACCGTATTGAAATCTCCTCCAGTGGGGGGGAAAAAAGCCTTTCTGTTATGAGTGGATCCAAGAGTGGTGGAAGCATCTTTGAGTTTGACACACAAACTTTGATTAATAATTGATTAAACGATTCCTTGGAGCATCAAAGGACGGAAGAGGAGCTTCTCTCTCCCATGGACGAGAGCACAGTCAAACGGCACTTTGTTGTTTGAAAACGCTCTCTGAGGTCTGTGGACACAGCCTGCTTTTTGAAAGAGGGAAATGGAGAGACCTGGGAAGAAAGCGAGCTAACAAAGTGGCTTTAAGACTTGACAGGGTCACACATACACACTGAGATGAGCAGGACCTCCTCGGGATACTGCTTCCTGTAGTACAATGGCCTCCTACTTTTAAGCTTTTAAAAGACTCTGGTTAAAGAACAGATCCACTGTTTTAACCTCTTAAAGGTGCGCACTCTTTGGGTGTTCATCTTTTCCAGGTTAGTTAAATCTTGCATGGTGAATGCTACTAAACGTAATTTTCACCATTACTCACCAAAACCATCGCCACCATACTGTACACAGTATTGACGTGACTCTGATCTCTGACCGGTTTTTAAATGTGACATCATGATCATATGACACTGATGAATTATCTCCAGTACATGAATCTGTATGAATAAAAGTAACTGTGAACATGTACGCTATCCATGCCCTTAAAAAAAGATGTATGTTTGATCAAACTGCTTATGCACATAGTGATGTAACATCACATGTGATAATCTTCATCAAGTCCCTCATAATTGAAATGAAATGAAATCAGAATATATTTTATACTAATCTATTTTCTGCTTATATAAAAAAAAAATCCATAACAGGAAAAAGAAATACAGAAAAGGGTATATATGGTGTGATATATGGTATGTACATGGAAATGTTATTATGAATATAGTGTCTTGGACATGGTCTTTATGATTACAGCAGTCTACAGTATTCAGGCAATATTGTCTATAGCAACAGGATGTGACTTATAAAATAGTGTGTGTGTGTGTGTGTGTGTGTGTGTGTGTGTGTGTGTGTGTGTGTGTGTGTGTGTGTGTGTGTGTGTGTGTGTGTGTGTGTGTGTGTGTTGTGGTGTGTGTGTGTGTGTGTGTGTGTGTGTGTGTGTGTGTGTGTGTGTGTGTGTGTGTGTGTGTGTGTGTGTGTGTGTGTGTGTGTGTGGGAGTGTGTGCGCGTGTGTGTGCGTGTGTGTGTGTGTGCGGGAGTGTGGGAATAAGTGTGTGTGTGTTTCAAATCCTGTACAGATAACACAATCAAACCATAGACTGACCATGCAGTGCTCATTGATACCTTGATAAAACCAACAACTTTGATGAACTATTGTTTCAAATATGTTTAACACGACGCCCCTTAAACCATAGTGGTATAGTTAAAACTATATGAATGTGAATGAATATCACATATCACTTGTATGGAGTGAATTTTCTCTTTTAGGAGTCAACCAATTACCAGATAAACATAGAAACAGAACCATGAGGGACATGCTGTACTTCATCAAGATTTTTTTTTTTTTTTAACATCAGTGTCTATAGCCTGTAGTGGATGCAACTCTAAAATCAATATGACATTATAAAATGTATTTCAAACATACACAAAATGTATTAAGACAGATGAAGCAGTATACGTTATCAGAATGTGTGCAGTGCAGGCTGCAGCACGTGTCTCTTTTCTAATATCTCTTGTCAGAGCCTGCTGTGCGGACCTGCAGATCTCAGGCTGTGCTGGTGGAGGTGGTGTCTGCCCCAGACTGGGGTCAGTGAGGTGGCTGGGGATGGCTAACACACTCTGATGGCCCCCTGTAGGTCCATCTAGGCGTTTCCATCTCTCAGGCATCAGCCCGGTCCATGCTGTGGACATGTTAGAGGAGCAGAGTTTGACCCGAGGAGACTCCAGTGATGACATTCGGGACTGTAAGTAATAAGCCAGAATTGTATGGTGTTACAAATAAACATTGAATCATGTACTGTAGATATGGATGAAACGGTGACTGGAAATTTCAAGAATTGTCCCAGTGGGCTGCTCCATGTTGGTACTCTACTTGTAATTAGAACATGGACATTAATATAACCAGACTAATATCCTGTAAGCATTTACATTCTAAAGAATATATATATATATATTTTTTTTATATTCAATTCCAATCTTTGCCATTTGTTACAGAATTTGATCTCCAAAATCCAATATGTTTTCTCTGATATCCATTCCAACATTTTTGCTTCATTAACTTGACACTAGGTATTGAAACAGTTATTTCTAATAAGCCCTAGTACACATCAGGAGCTCCTGTTGTCCAGCTCAGACTTGTAACTGCATTTCATACAACAGTATGCCAGAGATTTTTTCCCCCCAAAATTAAGATCAATGCAAGAACTATAAGGGTCATTCAAGTAAAACCAAGACTTTTGATCGTACATAATAGCAGAACACAGTTATAAGAGTAAAAACTATTTGTTTTGTATTTCTGTTTATAATCCCCTGCTACACTAATGCACTTTTCCTAGTGTTTTACTAGTGCTTGGATACCATCAAGATAAAATATGGCCCACCAGGAACTCCTTTAAGGTCTAAAACATGTTAAAATGACTTGGATGAAGGTCAGGATTGTATGGCAAATGTGGCAATAACTCCTAGCCAAGTTCTAAGTGGTGCAAGTGGTATTTGTTAATGATGTAATGATGTACACTTCAGAGAGATGTGTCTCTTCCTCAAGCTGACGACAAGTTATACATTAATTTCCAACGATCAGGTGTTCCACTTGCTGAATGTTCAAGGGAACGTGTCACCTTGGCGGGAATCATCATTCACGGACGTACTGTTGTTGTTGGTCCTTCGGCTGCTCCAGACACCATCCGGTCAGCACATATACTGTGAGCTTGGCCCAGGTTTTACACGAATGAACTTCCTGACGCAACCCTCGCATTTTATCTGGGCTTGGGACTGGGACTGCATGCAGTGGCTGGGGTTTGTGCACTGGCTAGGAATTGGACCCGGTCCTTCCGCTTTGCAGGCGAAACACTTACCGCTGAGCCACCAGTGTCCTATTCACGGAAGCACAGGCGTCTTTAAAATGTTTTATTCTTGAAACTTCTTGGCCACTGTCAAAATGCCAGCATTTTAATTATAGTCCTGCGTCTAGTTGAGCTCACCGACTGTGTCCAGCCACACTGTAGTGTGAGTGACAGCTCTAGGATGTGGAGTAGACGTCCCTTTGGCTGCTCTCCATATGAGATCTCCATAAGCACAGGATTTCATCCCGGACCCCCGCTAGGACGAGCCAGACTCCTCTATTTCCTACTGCTTTGACCCCTGACACTGCCAGTTTGTGCTGTGCCGAGTTGTGAGATAATAGTCAAGATTCCGTTCCCAAATAAAGCAGAGGGGGTAGAATTGAAGTGGCAGAGACTTCAGCATCGATCTCCAGGACTCCATCCATGAGGACGTAATCCTAGCCAAGATTACCCGACAAGCCAAGCACGGACTGTTTACTAGTCAATTACATCTCTCCTATCTGCCTCCTGTTTAGCGTAAGCTATTTCCTCCATGGTGTGTGGAGTTATCTTGTAGCTCATATTCACACTGGACACTCGCTTGAAATTTGTAAATGAAGACATCTGCCTTCTCCCAGCTCCTCTCTCGCTCTCTTTCTCTACAGGGAGATTATGCACTGAATATGGAAAGCGCAGTCATTTTCCCAATTGTGTGTGAAGAACTCGATCGGTCCACCACATATCTCTGTGCACATGCTGCATATGTGATATTGAATAACCTTCCTAGTGAATATTGTCAGGCTCAGCGCGAGACACCATTACAAATAGGTATAAAATATGTGTGAAGAAGGGGGAACAGCAGAGCAGGTGCTGCTGTCGGGAGGAAGGTCATATACAGTCATAGAGGACATCGTAAACACATAACTTTAACTTTTTCTCAGTAACATGCAAGTGTATTCATGTGTGTCTCTGTGTGCATGAATGCTTTACCAAGGATATAACCATTCATGCACAGTGACACATTAATGCTCTAGGCTTAGTGGGTGCCACTGTCACCTTGCACCTCAAGGTCCTGGGTTCGATTCCCACGTCGGGTCTGTGTGCATGGAGTTTTATGTTCTTCTCATGCTTCTTGGGATCTCCTTGCTCCAGGATCTCCGGTTTCCTTCCGCAGTTCAAAGGCATACAGATTAGGCTAATAGGCATTCTCAAATAACCAATAGTGTGTGAACATTGATTGGAGGTCCTATCACAGTCGTACAAAATAATAATCAATACAATGGTCACCATTGGCCTCCATTGTCCCTGGTTGGAATACAGAGGTTCCTAGGTGGATGGAATATAATAATAATAATAATAATAATAATAATGTTTGTTTATCTAAAATTATTAATCCAGTTTTTTATTAGAACAACAATTTTTCCGAGAAAAAAAGAAAAATTAAGAAGCTATTTTGACTATTATTTGCTCCATATACTGTAGTATAGATATTTAGTTTAAAAATATTAAAGTAGATGCCACACCAATTATATGCATATGCTAGGGTTATTTATCTGCTGAATGACAGTTAATAGAAAATATGGGCACGCTAACTGCTCTCTCCAAGCTTTCCTTCATTCATTTCTCTCCACATTAGCACATTTTGAGTGAAGTATTCCTTTAAGCTGTAATTTATTAAAACCGCTGTTTAATTCTCTCTCTTTTTTTTTTTTTAATGGAGCTTTGACGCGCAAAGTCCGTCGAGCAGAGGAGCAGAGCAATTAAACTGAGACTACAGAGACTATGGGATTTTTAATTTAGCCCGGGAGTTGATAAATATTCAAAGTCCCATTTTAGCATGATGGCAGAATAGGAGCAGATGTTCTTTCTGAAAGCAAACCTAATAACATTTGTTCCTTTTGTCCACACACAACCTACATGGCACTTCGGTCAAACAGACTGCTAAATAGTGCTGCGATAGCAATAAAAAAGTTCATTATTGCAAAGAATTCAGTTTGGAATATATCATATAAGTGAATGCCTTGAATTGAAGTGGACACCATGGTGGTGGTATGTGCAAATGTATATGGTATAAATATACATTTATTGGAAATATAAAACGAAACAGAAGCATAAGACATAATGAATCATAAAATATATCATATGATAATATATATATAACAGGCTCTTAGACGTTGTAGTGGTTTATGCGGCTTACATGACTAACAACGAGCGTGCCTCTGGTGAGAGCGACTGTGGACGTTCATCTGTCCCTCTGCTGTCTTGACATAAAACGTTGTCCCCACGGGATATTATCATGAACGGCACTCTAGACGTCCTACCAGAGGGGATGATGGGAGATAAACAGTGCTGTGGTGTTTCTCTGGTGGGAAGGCTCTAGGCTTCTTAATGTACTGTATATGCTTTCATTCAGTGTGCTGAGACTCACATCGAAGGCTGCAATTTTTTATGAAGCTGTACTGGATGACTCTGCGTAAAAACAAAGAAAAGTGGACCAATAGGGTTATTGTTGAGTCATGCCATCTTGATTTCCCAAATTCTCTCAATTCGGACTTGCTGCCAGTATTCTAGAGCTAATTATACAGTATGTGGGAATTGTGGGAATAAGAAAGGATATATTGTGCAATGGATTTAAAGCATTTCTTTATTCATCCTCAATAACTACATGGTCAGGGTAGTGGTGGTTTAAATAAAAGTGTGGGTTTGTTTATACATTGTTTAAAAAAAAATTTTTGCGGACAAATACAGGTAAGTGATACATGAAGTAAATAAAAATTACTTTATGAAATTAATATGTTAAAAGCAGCACAGTGGCTTAGTGGTTAGCACTGTTGCCTTGCACCTCCAGGGTCCAGGTTCGATTCCCATCTTGGGTCTGTGTGCATGGAGTTTGCATGTTCTCCCCGTGCTTGGTCGGTTTCCTCTCTGTGCTCCAGTTTCCTCCACAGACCAAAGACATAAAGATTAGGGAAATTGGCGATCGCAAAGTGGACACAGAAAATGTGAAGGTGGGTGCCCTGCAATGGACTGGCGCCCTGTCCAGAGTGTGTCCCGCCTCATGCCCTAAGACTCCTGGGATAGGCTTCAGACCCCCCTCAAACCGGTATAATGCATAAAGATAGACGATGAGTGAGAGTGAGTGAATTGAAGGTGGCTTCAGGTGGCTAACCTCACTGACATTAATAGTGACTCGTTATGAACTTCAAATAGTAATAGCTGCTTTGGTTTGGTTTTCCAGCTGATGGTCTGTTACTAGTGTATTGCAGAACATGAAACATTGCAAACTTCAGTTATTGAAAATTGCAGGCATGTACAGTACATGAGGCTTGACTGTCATATTTAAAGCTGTTAATCAAGCAACTGCTATTAAACATATTTTAGATACTAAGTTCAGTTAAACTTGTACAAATGACCCTGTTCCCAAAAATACTTTCTGGAGCTGTGATTTTAAAGATTTTTTAGTTAATGACATGGGAAGATGCAGGGTTAAAAACCATACTGCATCCAGCCGCTAGAGGGCTTCTGTGATAATTTAGCTTTCCATTTCACCCTGTACGATGTCCATACTGTACATATATACAGTCAGTGATTGAGAATGCCGTCTCAAGGGGTGCAACAAAAATGTGGGTGTGAATCTCGTGGGACAAGCAATGGCCATATTATGCAATAGATTTAAAGCATTTCTTCCTTCATCCTTCGTACCTTCCTGGTCAGCGTAGAGGTGGTTTAAAAAGACAGCTAGCTTGTTTATATTTTGCAAAATAAATCCAAAACCAACTAAATTTGTTATAGAATGTGAGCTTATAAGTACAGGCAAAGGACAAATGTATATCTGCACGTTACACTTTGTGAAAATGCCCACTGTGAAAAGTGCTATACAAATGAAATTGGATTGAACTAAGTTGAAGGGGCATGGTGGGTTATGATTAGCATTGTGGCTCAAATCCCCTAGGTTGAGGGTCTGACTCCAGCTTTCAGGTCAGGGCGTATGTTCTTCCCATGCTTGGTGGGTTTCCTCTGAGTACCAGAGCATGGAAGCAGAGTGGAGAGCATTGTCCATCTTCAGTTTCAGAGTTGAGCGTTGAGCGATGATGAGTGGCATGACCTGATGAGGCTTTGAGTGAGAGCTCCATGAGTGGTTTCTTCACTCAGTCCAAAGACATGCAGATATGTCTTATTGGCACTTCCAAAATGCTCACAGTGTGTGAGTGAGTGTGCGTGTGCTTGTTCCCTGTGATGGATCGGCACCTCAACTAGGGTGTACAGTACATTGCCTAATGTCCCACTAACTATGGGGCATCCACTGGGTAAATGGATTGAAGCGCAAAAAAAAAAAAAAAACATGGGTTAGGGTTAGGGTGTTAGGGTTAGGGTTAGGGTGTGTAAAGCGCTCACTTATTCACAATATGATAACAATATGATTTTGATTTAAAGGACAATGATTAGATTTTTTGATGAAACAATATCCAGAGTTAAAAACTCAACAGTTAACAGTTCTATAGGTAAAAAGTGGATATTAGGGGGGGGGAAGACTGGGATCTAGTCCTTTTACTATTGAAAACGGGTAAAACTGGATTTGGAAAGAACATATTTTAACTGGGTATGCTCATAGTGTCATTAAATGCTGTTTTGTATTTTAAGCTGTGTACCTTTTGTGCTTTGTAATAAATAAATAAATAAATAAATAAATAAATAAATAAAAAGGTTTAAGAATCAATATTGGCTGATTTGGACAGTTTTGGAATTCATACCTGAAACTGAAAGGTGATATTTTCCCAGCTCTGTATTAAACAACACCATGTGATAATATATCGCTGTCACCTTGCACCTCCAGGGTTCAGGTTCGATTCCCACCTCTGTGTGCATGGCGTTTGCATGTTTTCCCCAGTGCTTGGTGGGTTTCCTCCTGATACTCCAGTTTCCTTCCAAAGACCTGCAGATTAGACTAAATGGTGTTTCCAAATTGCCCATAGTGTGTGTGTGTGTGTGTGTGTGTGTGTGTCCTGCGATGGATTGGCACACTGTCCAGAGTGTTCCCCGTCTCGTGCCCTAAGTCTCCTGGGATAGGCTCCAGGCCCCCTGCGAACCTGAATACAGGATAAAGCGGTATAGACGATGAGTGAGTGACTGAGAGAGAGTGATAATATGCATATTGTACAAAGATTTGATATTTTAAAATATCACTGCTATGATAAAGTATAATTTAATAGATACCAATCAATATGTGACCAAGCTTGTTCAGACTCATTCATTGTTTTTTCACAGTTCATTCATTGTTAAAGACGATGATAAAGAGAAGGGCTAATTTAAGTACAGTATAGGATCTAAAGACGAATCACCTTAATTAAGTCTTGATTCATTTCTATTGTTGCTTTTGAAACTTACGTATTAAATCAAATCTTCCAATTGTTGCACAGCCTAAAATTTTTGGTTGAGTTGAGACCAGTTATGAACTGGAGTGATATAGCTGAGGTTGAGAAACTGTCAGAGCCAGAATTCAAACTTCAGGTGCACTAAACAGATACAGAGATACAGTGGCACTGCATTACATTCCCAATGTACACATTATAAACTAAGTTAAAGTTTAAATAGGGTGTTGTAATTGACCGAGACAGGCATGGCAAGCTGAGAGAAGGCTGCTTGTTTAGTGTGACTGCTTTAGGAGTCAGTCTGCTCACTTCCACAAAGGTGAAGGTCACAAGTGTGTGTTTCTGAATAGAGAGAAGCCTGAACCCACACAATTCATTATTAATGCTTGAATATTTCCGCATAACTGTTGTGATTATACCGGGAGAGAGGAGGTCAGCGTGCTGGAAAAGAGGGAAGAAATGAAATGGAGCACTTCTCTCTATCTCTCTCTCTCTCTCTCTCTCTCTTTCTGTGTTTCGCTCTGTCTCTCTTTTTTCTTTTTCTCTGGTAAGATTGATAAATGTAAATCTATCAGAGAGAGAGAGACACCCTGCCACGCAGAAAGCTAATCTGCTATGACGGTTCAAATTTCCATTATATGCTGCTTGAATCCGGAATTAAGTGGAAATTAACCATGCACTTTACCCAAATTATTGTTTTTTCCCCTTCTTTTTGCAAAATTCCACGGGCCTTATGTCAGCATGCAAAATATGCATAAATAAAAGCGGATGCCATTTTTTACGGGTCTCATCCTGAAATGAGAAAAGGGCATGACGACAACTTGGTGTTTGACTTTTTTTTATTCCTTTCAAGAAAAGATTGTAGAAAAAGCAATCATGCTTAATAAAGATCTAGAGTAGCTATTTTATTTTGTTTTAAATCTGCTTCTTCTCTCAGGATTTCAATTCATCTTCCTATGAAAAATGTTTAAGTACTTCCCTAACCTCAAGAGATGCTTTTGTGTGGAAGTCTGGACTTTTTCCCCCTCTATTTTACAGAGAGTCATAATCAAGTCTGGTGCATACACACCGAAGTGGTAGACTCTTTCTAGTGCTCATCCTTGAGTAAACCGACTGGCAAACATTGACAAGCCTTTTCCCTCATGGCACTGCTTCATATTAGACAAATCTAACTGACACCAACGTTTTCTGCACAGGGAGAGAGAGAGAGACTGGAGGAAATAGAGAAGCCTGGATACCCCTGCTCATTAAATTGAATTGCATATTGTGCAATGTGGTTATGTATACACACAGATATGAATGATAAACAGAAGATATGAACTTGCAGGAGAAACAGAAAGAGAAAGAGCTGTGTGATCTTCTAACTTATAGAAATTCTTTGAATCTGTTATCTGTATTTACTCTAGCTGACAATAACAGGTCTCTGGGTAAAGCTCGCTTTTTTTTCATACTGTCCAAGAGCCAAAGTGTCAGTCAATACAGACATGGTGAGTAAGCTTCCTTAGATTGCATATGATTCATTTTTCACAAGACAGAAATTTCTATATTTCTTTTAGATGATTGCACAAATGCCATTTGTGTCCTACTGACATTATTACAATAACAAATAGACTGTATAGCCAAACATATGTGGACACCATACTATCACTCCCACGTGTACTAGGACATCACATTCCGGAGATAGTCTCCATTTCCACTAAATTGTGCTCATTCAGTCACAACTTGCAGATCTTTCATTTTCAAACTAAAAGATTCCGCAGGTTGCCAAAGGATATGAAAACACGATGCAGTGCCGGTCCCAAGCCCAGATAAAATGGGAATTAAAAAAACGCTGAGTGGCACAGCGGTAAAGTGCTCACCCTATCATCCGGAGATCGCGAGTTCGATTCCCAGGTGATGCCGTGACCTCTCTCAGCCGGAGGTCTAAAGAGAGCTGATTGGCCGAGCTCCCTCAGAGGGGAGGGATAAATCATGGCAACATAAAGTTGTTGTGTGGATCAGATGGTCTGCTTTGGCAACCCCTTGACGGGACTAACGTTATATACAATTGTGTGCATCAATGATTGAAACAACAGTTTGAGGAAGATCCAGAAGAATGTAAAGGTTGTCCGGGGCCTGAAGCCTATCTTGGGAGACCTTGGGCACAAGGCACGGTACACTCTTTGATGGGGTTCCAATCCATCGCAAGGCACGCACACAAATTCATTCACACACTATGAGTAATTTGGTAAGGCCATTTAGTCTAATCTGCATGTCTTTGGAGTGTGGGAGGAAACCGGAGGACCTACCAAGCATGTGGAGAATATACAAACACTCCACACACAGATCTATAAAGATTCTTAAAGAATAAATTGAATCTCATTTTCCAGCTTGGCATTGAAATAGTCTTGGATAACCAAGTTAAACAATTATTGCTGACCTCTCACTTTTCCTGTCCTGGAGTCCAGTGTAAGAAGCACCATTGGCTTTTCTCTAGATCTATCTCTCCATCCACAGTATCACTTTCTCTTAAAATAGCTCCAAAGTGTCTCACTTAAGATCAACTATGATGTGCATGACATCAGGAATAATAACATGTGCAAATGTGTGTGAATTAACTGTAATATCTAAATACAATTAACTTCAGATCTATTCCCACAGTTGAAGCCCATATAATCAGAACTGCACATTTCTGTATCCATAACTGCTTACTGTAAGACTGTTTATTGCTAGTTAAGTTTTTTACCCAAGTTTTACTCTGTGCATCCAGCACTGGAATTGTTGCATTCGGCATCCATCTCGTCTCTCTCTCTCTCTCTCTCTCTCTCTCTCTCTCTCTCTCTCTTTCTGTCTCTAGGTTTATTTCCAGACCATCGCCCCTGCTCCCCGTCACAGCAATGCGACCACGGCTACACTAACCCCGGGCTAGCGGCTGTCTCCGCTGATCCAAGCATTCCCCTAGTGGGGGACCAGAGGCCTGGGCATGCATCATACACACGTGCACACACGTGCACACACATACACACACACACACACACACACACACACACACACACACACACACACACACACACACACACACACACACACACACACACACACACACATACATGCCACTTCATGCCACTAACAGAAAAATACTCTTCTGTTTTTTTCATTGTGTGTGTTTTAAATGAAAATCAGTTATTTTATGACTAAAACAATACAAATATCCAGAGTGTCCGGTGTTTCAGTTTGCTCTGCCTACCCAGCTTCTCCTTCTTGCCACAAAAGAAATTCTTTAAATCCTCCATTTGACACATTACCAAACGTGAAAAGCCTCTCTGAAAGCATCATTTTAAATACCAAACCCTAGTTTAAGTAATCACCTGCAACTGGAGATGTAAGTGCTGTTTTTAAGTAGCTCTCTAATGGCTGCGTCTGCCTTTTAGTCGGCTGCGTGCTATCTCCCAGACCTGTGATTACGCGTGTGAGGTGAGGAGGTGAGGTGCAAGGGTCAGTGCGTTAGACCCCCCTCCTCGGGAATGCTACGTTAGCCGCGCCACACACTTCCGACTTCTTGCGTGCTTCTTACGTTGTCGTTCACCAGGTGGCCTGTGGGAAATTATGGTATTTGGAGGGGGAAAAAAAAAACCCTGCTTTTTTCATGTCTTATCCTTGAGTTTAAGGAGCATATGAATATGATACTTTAGCTCATGAAGTTGGTGAAATCATATCTGACCAGCATGAAACAGGGTATAATATAGCAAGGATTCATAATGAATAGAAAAATACTAAATGGACCAATATATCTGGGTTTCTATTGAAATGATTCTCTAGAAGCGCAGCAGAAAAAAGGGATCATGATGGCCCTGTGGCTGGGCTTGAGCCCTGCTGCCACTCCAGGCTGTATTTAATGAAAACATTGACTTGGACATTTTGGGGCTTTTTACATTAGCCAGACACGCTCATGCATGGTGCTTGGTGGATGTGGTATTATGTGAGGGGTTGAAGGTCACTGAGGAGGGAAGTGTTGTTAATTTCACAGGGTTAGGGAACTGAAGACTCCGGGAGAATACAGATCACTTAGCACAGCCCTGCGGCCACCTTGCGTCTCCCTGTCCCTTGTCCCTCTCGCTTTCTCCCCATCTCTCTCTTTTGTTTGCTGTCTCTCGCTCTGTCAGTTGTCTCGCACAGCTTTCTTTTTTTTTTTTTTTTTTTAAGTCAGTCTCTATTTGTTAAGCACACGCTTTAGGCCAGTGAAGCATGCAGAGGTGAACGTGAGAGGTGTTTGACATGGTGCCAAGAGATGCTGATGCATACTCATGTGTCTGTGTCTGCTCACCAATCACAATGCACATACTTGACTTCTTTTCTTCCTCTAATGATCCATTTTCTCTTAGTCCCAATGTGCGTTTTTATGTTAACTTTATCCTCCGAATGTTCTGCCATTATTCGTAACATTTTTTTGCAACACATTCATTGTATCCACATGGTTAAAGCTAAAATCCTTAATCGCTTCACCCATGTTTGATCGTAGGCCCACAATCTACACCATCTTATTAGATTTATTTCGACAAAAGGCCTTATTATTTGCCTAAACTCAAAAGAAATGAAATGAGTGTCGTTTACAATTGAATAATGGAGTGTCTCTAAGCCCCTAATTTGATTAAGGATGTGGAAATAGAGGGCAGAGACTCTCGTGTAGGATTACATCACAAACATGCCTCCTCTAATTGGTGCATATTGCCGGTAAATTTGCATACGGATTCTCCTTTAATGTCGAACGGTCCTTTAATCCGATCCGCCCCGGTGTCTGGTGTTCCAGGATTTCTTGCGCAGTCGCTCCACACGCGATAATTCTACAAGCTTTTCAACTCGGCAGATAAAGGAAATGACAATTTTTGAGGCCCCTGACTGTTAGCAGAGGAAAGCTTTTTAGTCATGGTGGACCAAGTATCGTCCCTTTTCATCTGCTAAAGCAGGGTGTGAATCCTTGCTTTAAGGGATTCTGCTTAAGCCTCTTCACTTTTTGGTTAATCTAAACAGGGAAAAAGCTTTACAACTTATTTGTACCCTCTAAGATGGTTATCTATTCAAATCTGTCTGTTTCTTTCTTTTTCTTTTTCTTTTTTTTTATGATGAAAATCTCTAACTGTGATGTGGTTAAAAAGAAACAGTTCTGTGTTGTCCATGCTGCAGAAAAGCTATTACTTATGCAGTGCACAAATATTTCCCTTGCAGCTTTGAGTGAAATCTCCATGTTATTCATTTCAAATGCAACTGAAGGATTTGGTCAATATTTGCTTTAGGAACATGCAAGTCCCCACACAAGGCCACAACACAAAAAACCTGCAAGATGGAGAATAAATAATAGGGGACTAAGCAGCGGCTGTGTTCTTAGTGGAGGTGGTTTTCATTACTTTTGGCTTTACACAGAGCCACTTTCTCCCTATCCTGAACATGTCCTTGTTTTTTTTTTTTTCCCCTCTCGGAAAAGGTTATTGTTATTTATTCCTCTTTTCCTTTTTTAATAAGCTTAACGTCACCTCGTTTCTTTTTACAGCCTGTTTCATTCTCTGAAGCGCAAATAAACGCTGACTTTATTTCCATGAAATCCTGCGTCGACACAGATCTTTCTTTTGCATAAAAGCATGAAGAATGGGTCTAATATCAGTGCCATTAATCCATCTGCTGGAGAGTGACAAAGAGAAGTGGGCAAAAATATATATATTGAGGGAGGACGGAGGAGAAAACTGAGGAATACAGAACTAAACAGGAGTGAGACGGGATGACATGTGACAGCTGTGACAGTACCAAACAGTGTGTGTGTGTGTGTGTGTGTGTGTGTGTGTGTGTGTGTGTGTGTGTGTGTGTGTGTGTGTGTGTGAGTGGGATCTCTGAGCAGGGGTTGGGGTGAGTCTTGGCGACTGCCTGCATCTTTGATCCAATTACAGTGTGCGAACCCCTGTCAGCCTCGGCAGCCTGGCTGCTGCCACTGAATGGCCGTTATTGATCTCCCGTCAGGAGGAGCAGTTGTCTCCGGGCCCTCCACTAGCCCTGCTCCCTTGTGCCCTCCCCCCCTCACCCACTGCCCATGCCCCCATGCCCCCTTGCCCCTTGTGTGCTTTACTGGCCTGCCTAAACGCTTCTCAAATCAGGTTCCAGCTTACAGGTACGACTGGGGCTTTCCATTTAACCCTTCAGTTATTTTTTTCGGGTCAAAAAGGCAAATTTTTAGTAACAGTTTAAGAATACTTTCCAAAAATTTATTTTTTAGTTTAATCTATTTATCTGACATAAGAATTAACTTTTTCTTTTCAAAAAAAAAAAGATGTTTATAATTTATCAAATAATTTAATGTCCATCTCCTGATAAAATAGACTGCACCAAACAAACAAACAAACAAACAAACAAACAAACAAACAAACAAACAAACAAACAAACAAACAAACAAACAAGCAAGCAAACAAAGAAACAAACAAATAAATGTTTGTATTAAGCACCCAGTTTATATGCAGAACATCATACTTTTCGCATTACTAATATAATAAATATTATATTTAATAAAATCTAAGATTAAATTGCTATACGTATCATAAGAGCTAGTAACATAAAATAAAAGTGGCTTACATAAATAATATATGTCAAACATAATTATTGTTTATATACAGTGTATAAGAATTACAACTGGTATTAAGTGAAAACAACTACTATTTTCTTTATTAGTTAAGGAAGAGTGCCAATTTTAATTTATTTTTTGGTGCAGGATATTTGTTTAGTGTTGCTTGAAAAGACTAAACATCACCGATGTTACAAAATTTGTAAGATCAGATGCAAAATCAGCTCCATAACTAATAATAATATATTTCCAAATCTAAAGCGATAATTAAAAAAAACAGCTTAGTGAAACAAATAAACTAAATAAATTAAAGAAAGCAGTAAAACCTTAAAAATAACAGAAAATAACATATTATGAAGGAATAATAATAAAAGAAACAACAATAATATTGATAGACATACAGTGTATTCAGGATTCATCTCCTGAGCCTTGTAAAATATTTTTACATCAGTGTTATTCACATTGATAATTATTATGATACAGAGATTCATCATAACTAACATTCAACGTTCATTTCTGACTAAATCCCTGCCATCTTTCAGTAATGTGTGTGTGTGTGTGTGTGTGTGTGTGTGTGTGTGTGTGTGTGTGTGTGTGCGTGCGTGCGTGTGTGTCGTGTGTGTGTGTGTGTGAGTGTGCGTGCGTGCGTACGTGTGTGGTGTGGTGTGTGTGTGTGTGTGTGTGTGTGTGTGTGTGGTGTGTGTGTGTGTGTGCGTTTGTGTGTGTGTGTGCGTGCGTGCGTGCGTGCGTGTGTGTGTGTGCGTGTGTGTGTGTGTGTGTGTGTGTGTGTCTCGCTTCCCCAGAGCAGCAGTGAGACTGGTTGATTTTAGAGATGATGAAAAGGCCATTGCAATTAGTGTGATCTGGTTGGCTGTGTAGAGCCTCAGCCTCTGATACACTGGCAGCTGCCAATAACTTCAGCTTCGAAGAACACACAATTAGACCCTCGTCCATTACCCTGGCATCTCGCTGCTCCTGAGACCTTTGCCTGTGGAAAGTTGTGGCAGGTCAATAGGCAATGATACTGTGCTGGGGAGCAGAGGTTAATCAACACGCACTCACAAGCAGCATATTGCAGCCAGATCTTATGATTCCCTCAAACACAATGGACGAGAAGCAAACGATTTCACGTAACTCCATCCCCCCTTTGTTCCTTTTGTATGTCCTGACATTCTACTCATTTCGTTTTTAACCGTGTGTCTATCTATCTTTGATCAGCAGCAGCGAGGCTCAGAGGGGAAGTGAGCTCGGCATATCAATCGTCATTGGTATTCGGCTCTGTAAACTGGAACGATGCAGCGTTTCACGTTTGCTGTGGGCATGGCTGATTGTTTTCAGCTCGTGTTTTAGTTAGACGCTTGATTGGTTTTACTGGTTAATTGATTAATTGGCAGATTCAGTAAATTGTAATTGACCCACGCTGGTGAGCCGTAATTACTCACTAAGGAGGCCTATAATTATGATAAACCCTCATTGTCTTAGTTGTGCATATAAGTACTTCAGGAGATAGTAAATGACTCATCAGTTGCTCGATAAGGAGTGAGCACTGATTACACAGTTCTTGATCGCAGGAGGAATGATTTCATGAATTGATAAATTGTATTTTAAAGATCGTCATAAATATACTGAACATAACAATGATTGTTAAAGTACTACTAAGTAAATCTGCCCCAAACATGGTTACGATGTAAAAATCTTAATTTCAAACTTGAATACCTTAAACTTTAATCAAATAATATATTCTGGGAATAATTTACCTATTGATTACTGAAATTTCCAGATTTTTTTCTTTTTTATTTTTTTTATTCATTATTTCTTGTGTAATGTGCATGTTATATATTATATAACATAATATATATACATAATATACTGTAAGCCTAAAGGAAATGTAATGAATCTTATTTTTTAAAATAAATTTTATATTTATTATTTCTTTTATGATAAATAATTTTTTTTAACCTTTACATTCAGTTCATTGCAGGTGCATACAGAATCATTTGCTTAAGAATGAATAATTGAATAATGAGCTAAGAATTTAAGAGGTTAAAAAATCGCATATTTCTATTGAATTATGTCCTTATGAGATAAAGTAATAGCCCAGTAAAAATAAAAAAAATAATGCTCAGTATTGGAAACACATCTATTGATCTGACTAAAGCTTTAAAAGTAATGCAGGATGTATTTCTCACTCTGCTACATGTAGACTTCTTGACAAGTGATTAACCACCTCATTAAATAATCAATATATCAGTTTCTGACTTGCAGAAGAGCAAGAAAAGGCCGGCAGAATGAAATGGCCTTTTCAAATCAACTTTGTTTCAGTATTACATTTTAATTTTGCTTTCAGGTGAGGGAGCGCCATACCTAAATTCAAAAAGTAAAAGGCGTTCATGGTGCTCTAGATGGAACCAGAAGCTTGTGTAGTGTCTTTTCAAGGCTGACCCGGGTTTTTGGCGATTTTATCTGCGGTGTGCTGAAGTCATCACTCACGAGATTAAATTGGAAAAATCCCATGAGCGCTGTAACCCAGATCTCGCCCACCAGCGCCATGTTAGCCCAGTGATATTTTCTTTAATGTATTCAGGGCTGAGGGGGGCGATGATGATTGGGGAAGCGATGAAGGCTTTCTGCATGATAAATCCAGAGCTTCAGGAGAACGGGAACTCTTTCCAATTTAAAACAGTTGTATACTAGCCAGGTCCCGTCAAACGCAGCAAGTAAATTGACCAAAGGTAGATCGGAAGTGAGAAATGAGCCGGCGGCAACTAAAAGAACATCCAGCACTTTCTTCCTGCTACAAATCATGTAGTTGAAATGAAAGAAAAACAGTTTTTCGAACTTAAAAAAAGAAGAAAATCTGGAACATGGCTTTAAAAATGTCCCAAAACGTGAAAGACCTGAATTCAATATGTCATTTGGATCCTCCGAGTGAAAATGTAATAAATAAAGTAAAGCGCACCTCCATTTTGTGGCGTCGTCGTCAAAGAGCAGAAGGGGGCAGGGTCGTCTCTGTGCCTGCTTAATTACAGCTCCTCCTGACATCTTGTATCTCTACATGTTAATGTGGCATCACCACGTCAGGGACATTTATCACACCTCCCCTAGTTTTACGGAGAGAAAGGGGGAGGAGGGTCTGAAAAAATATTCGCTCCTCCTGTCAGTTCCTCTGTCACGTCCTGCCTAAAACAAACAGGAAAAGCAAGTCCATTCTGACACACTCTCATGGCTGAGCATCTGTTATATAAAACATGATTTCGGGGACCTCTGTGTACCATAACAGTTTAGGCAAGGGCTAATTAATGAATTAATTGGTTGTGTCAGTAAGGCACAGTGTGTGGAGTGTCTGATTCATTCTGTACTGAAATAACATGGGATGTCTGTCACTAGATATGAATGGAATCAACATGCATAATGATTAAAGTCGGTTTCATATTGGTTCGTACATGTTTCCTTTAGTTGTCCTGTCAAGATTCTTAACACTGGCATTCTAAGTCAAAAGTACTTCAGCCATTACAGATCTGATTAGATATGGCACATTCCTATAGTGCATCCCATCTCTGAAACTTGTGTTCACCCTATTTTAAAGTTATTATTTTAATATATATAAATATATATAAATTCATATTTTGACCATTTTTTTCAGACTTAACTAAATTAACTCACTGTACTGTAGGTCAATGCAGGAATACAAACAAGCATAAGAACTGTGGATGGTTATCTAAGATGGAAACAAATAATTTAACTGTACCCAATTCTAGGAATTAAATTATTATTTATCTTTGCATGTGTCTGAATGTTATGATCATGAATCACACACACACACACACACACACACACACACACACACACACGCACACGCACACGCACACGTATGTTAGGTTACTATGTTGAATAAATATTTAATAATATAGATATTACACATTTATTACCTGCATAAAATGGTTAAGTGTTTACTGTACTTAGTATTAATTGCTGAAGTGCTACATTATTACATTACATTCAGTATAACTACTAGAGCTTTACACATCTGGCTCCAATATTGGCAAGTAGTGACGTCAGGATCTTTATATAATAATAATAATTATCATTACTATTATTATTATTATGATTATTATTATTAGTAGTAGTAGTAGTAGTGGTAATACTACTACTACTACTACTACTACTACTACTAATAATAATAATAATAATGTTTAATTTCGTTTTGCATATTTAAAATAGCTTTTAGGTCTAATTATACAAATCATCTTTAGTGCTGCATATATATAAAATAAATATATAAATATATAAATCTGGAAAGGTTCAAACAGGTTCTTAGTCTAACTACAGACTTGATTGAGTGAAATGATTATTTGTTAATTCTTCCAAGAAATTAATTCTTGGATCTTGAGTCTATCTTAAGAATTAGGAATACATTACAGGGCTCCATGCACACACCCATTTGTTTTTGGTTTGTTGTTTATTCATTCATTCTACATCTACACCTAGGCATTTGTCAGACGCCCTTATCCAGAGCGGCTTACATTTTTATCTCATTATACATCTGAGCAGTTGGGGGTTAAGGCCCTTGCTCAAGGGCCCAACAGGGACAACTTGGTGATAGTGGGACTTGAACCTGGGACCCTCTGAACCATAGTCCAATGCCTTAACCACTGAGCTACCCCTGATCCTATTCATTCATTCATTCACCCATTTATTCATTAACACCTAAGAGCAATTTATCTTATAGTTCAACCTAATCAATTCCTCCAGAGAACCCATCTGGAAAAGGGAGAACATGCACCTACAGTTCACTCCACAGAGATAGTAAAAGTGTAAAAGTGACAGAGTAATAATCTATAGATTATCTGAGGAATTAATCACATGTTAGGAATTAGTTTTTATGATCTACAGATTATTTGTAGTGCTTTTTTTTTCAATAAGTAGGTTAATGTGTTGAATAAATATTTAATAATATAGATATTACACATGTATTACCTGCATAAAGGATTTACTGTACTTAGTATTAAATGCTGGATTGCTACATTATTACATCACATTCAGTATAACTATTAGAGCTTTACATATTTGGCTTTAATATTCCCAAAAAGTTGTGACATTACAGTCTTAATTGTTTCAAACACACACACACACACACACACACACACACACACACACACACACACACACACACACACACACACACACACACACACACACACACACACAGTGTAACAGTGTAATGTTAGGTCTAGTATTACATTGCAATATTTGGGAAATGTATTTGGTAAACTAGTATAGTAGTGAACATGAACATGCTCACTGAACATGAAAATCTGAGAAACCTGAAACCAGAAACTCATCTGAAGATGTCTCATGGACATTTTGTAACTTTAGTTAAACAACACGTATTTATTTACTTATATTTTATCAGTTCTGTGATCTTCCATAAAATGCTTATGTGCATTTAGTATAACCACACTTGCGATGTCTATGACAGCACTGTAAAAATTCCACTTGTGAGTTTGAAATGCCTGATACACTCATCGGTGGACATGATACACAATACATGTACAAAAATTTACCCTTTGACTAAATTTAGGAAATCAGATGGCGAGGAAAATAAAGAACAGATGGCAAAAGTACCTTTAACAGGAATGTACATATCAGTGTGTGCTGCAGTAGCTGGCCAGTTAGCTGATGTAAAAGTAAACAGAATATTTGGCCATTCTGTGTCTGAAATGACAGTTACATGATATTAATTTCTTGTTTATTGAACCCTTGTTCAAACACAACATTACACTTTTACACAATTTACACAGTTTATATATTATATATATATATATATATATATATATATATATATATATATATATATATATATATATATATATTAGCATGACTAGGATTAGCTACAGTATGGCCACAACATACCCGTGTGGATATTCTGTATCACTGCACTTGTACTCAGTGATACTGCTTGAATTTTACAATAAACCATTAAAAAGTGTCATTTATGAATGAAAAAAAAAGGTAATCTCCATTTGTTTACCTTATTTACCTACACAGGATATCATTATTATATTGTCAGTTACAGTTTAAGTAATTTGCGAATGCTGCAGCGGTTCCACGTACTTCTCACCATGTCTTATTCTTCAACAACATACTCACCCCGGTGCACCTACCATACACTCCAGTGCACCTTTATACACTATTTCCACCCCTTCATTTGGGCAGTCAAGTCAATCCTGGACTTTTGATTATGCAGATAAGCAAAAAAACAGATACAATCAAGGTAGAAAGTTTTCTCAGTACGCTGGAGCCATGATCAGCCTGCTTGCTTTCCGTCTGAAATGCCGGCCTTTCAGGACCTCCTTTGATGAACCAAATGTGGAAATGGCTTGGATTATACAGAGGATGTGGCAGTGACTCCCATCTGAGTTCCTGGTTGGTGAATGATAGTGTGTACAGTTCCCACAAACAGATGTGTCTCTTCTGCAAGTTGACGACAAGGTATCAGTCAATTTTAAAGAATTTGGCGTTCACAGCAATGATTGCAGTGAGCCTGAGCCACCCCGACTGGGATCATTATTCACAGACTTGCGGCTTTCTATAAAACAATTACAAATATTTTATTGCTTTTAAGAGTCTCATCACTGCGCTGTGAAATCTTCTGTAAATGGCATTCACAAAAAATTTCATCGCAAGTCCCGATTTGACTTGTATAACTGCGTACTGTAATTGTTGATTCTTTTGTAATTGTGTCTCTTGTCTTGTTGGGGGGAAAAAATGAATAAATACAGTTTAATTAGTAAGTGTGTGTGTGTGTGTGTGTGTGTGTGTGTGTGTGTCTGGAGAAGGGGGCGGCAAAAAAAATCTATATACATATAAAAAAAAGATGTAGCCATAATAAATTGCTGGTTGAAAAGTTATACCTTTACTGTAAAGGAGAATGCTATTGAAGTTGCTTTCACGTGTTGGGCATGTTGAAGCAATCTGAGTACATTTGATCTGATGAATCTGATTTAGTGTTGGTGTGAATAGATATACTGTGGCTATGGATATACCACATTCATTTCAACTTGCTATTAATGATTTGTTTCCAAACGCTGCTGTGTTGTCTGGCCGAAGCCATGTGCATTCTGATCAGACTCGCCTCCGGAAGCGTTGCATTATTTGTGCATTAGACTAAACTGTAAACATTCAAATAAAATCACAGCAGGTCTGATGCGGCCCAGTGGCTCATTGGACAGAAACAGAAACTGCTTCCTCTCTCTCTCTCTCTCTCTCTCTCTCTCTCTCTCTCTCTCTCTCTCTCTCTCTCTCTCTCTATATATAAATTTTTGGCTTCACCTCTTTTGCCTCCCTGCTGTCTAGCAATTTAATTGTGCAGAATCCTTTTCCAAATGAATTTACAATTTAGACAGAACTACTCCATGCATTACACCCAATCAGACAAGCACTGTGGAGAAGATTTGCACAAAAAGATAATTAATGCTACATCTCAGATAAGGAAACGGGAAGAGAGAGAAAAAAAAAAGATCTGCATTTTGTACCATCGTCTCAGCCTGCCACAAACTACCTGACAATTGTTCCTTAATGATTCCCAGTAAATTCCTTAAAATGGTAATTTGTCATCCTGTCAGTTCATTTGTGACCTAAAATTCCTCACTAGAGGCATCATCAAATGAATTAATCACTACCCAGGATCCATTTCTCCCTTGTGCGGGCTATTATGCCCAAGCTCTCTGGTGTGTCTCTTCATTTACATATATTTAATGGCTGAAACGATGAGGCTGCTTGTGTCTGGTCATGTGCACGTCGCGTGCCAGGTGAGCCTCTCGGAAACGGAGAGTTTTCACGCTCACTGCCGTGAAGCAAGGCGTGAGGACTCTAAGCCCAGGGCTGGAACTGAGTCCTGCGGTTGAGTGCACACACAGCTGATGAAAATTGCGCTGATTAATCTGGACCCTTGTGACATTATCAAGTGGTTTCTTGCAGCTCAGCAAAGATGTTATCAGACCTTTTGCATCTTTGGGAAGCATTTTAAGCAATGATTCTTTAAGGCAGGAGCTTTAGTGTTTAGTCGTTTTGTCAGGAGTTTTCAACATTCTCTCTCTTCTCTAGCTAAGTAGGTACATTGGATCACACAAGTTGTCTGATGATATCTTTGGGCTTGGTGGACTTTTATTAACTGCAGGCTTAATGTTACTCCGAGAGAAGCTTAATGAAACCAATGTGTGCGACAAGTAGAGCAGCTTTTAGGTGTTTAAGGGGTTAACACTCTTTATATGACAGTTCCTTTAAGTAACATATTTACCAGGGTTGGGGTAATACAAGGGGCGTTTGAGTCAGACCAGGACTTGTTATGAAGCTCTCGTGAACGAAGGCGTAAAACAGATTGACATTTACAGAAGACTTCAAGCTCAGTACAGTGATGAAACTCTGAGCCGCAGTAACACATTTGAATTGGGTGAATGTTTTAAAGAAGGCCATATGCCCATGACTATTGATCCAGACCAAGGTGGCTCTGAACCCACTGTGGTCGTTTCTGTGAACATTCAGCGAGTGGAATCGGCCAAAACATGGTATTGGTCTCACCCAGGTGGAAAAGTGAATTTTTAGATAGAATCATTTAAGACCACTTTTCATAATATTTTATGCTTCATATCTCCTGATCCATGTTTCGTTTTTTGTACATATGCATAGACATTTCTATTTTTATCAGATAAAAAGAAAAACATTTGCTAAATACAATTTCATGTCCTTGATCTTGGCCAATTTGGATTTCACATGAAAAGACATAAACCTGAAAAGGAGTATTATGACATGGAGTTGACACGGTTATGGACACTACAGATTTTTATTTATTTATTTATTTATTTTAAGACAACAATTTTACATGTCATATGCTTCTAGAAGCTCACACCAATTTTAGTATTTGAAAAAAGAATACATGTTAAATTATTATTTTAAGTTACTGCCCATCCTCTATACATTTCTGACCTCACTCCAAGTGGTTTCCTCATAATTGTGCCATTAAGGGAGTTCCTGGGGGGCCAGCATTTCAGATGTGCAGCATGCTGATCTGACAAAGCGAGGCGTTTACAGATGTGTAGCTTATAAATAATGCAGCAGCATGGTCCATCAAAGTGACAAAACTAACAAACAAAATACACAAGAATAGAGACTCTGCATCAATCTTTGCATCTATATTTTTATGCATTTGTGTTGTGAGTTTGAAAATTTGGTACAACTTGTGAAATCTAATTTGTAGTGAAAAGTTACAAAAGTTAGGTTAAGGGACAAAATCAGAAAGAAGAATGTCCAACTACAGTAGAAGACCAGAGTGTGTCAAAATTTTGAAAATTTTCTCATTCTTAAACATCTTCTTCTAGAAGACCTACTTTCTTCTAGTTGTGGCAGGAGATTTCATTTTTTTCAACATCTTTATAATATTGAGAAACGTCTACCCAGCTTGAAGTGCTCCTAATTAATTATCACTCTACTGCAGTGTTTATTACACAGGAATATCTCATATTGAATGCAAGCATTGCTCTTGTTTGCTTAGAGAACACGTTTCTGCTGCTTCTGTCTCGCGCATCTGTCCTCCTACAACCTCTCGGCTTGTTTCAGTGGCAATTAGCATAATTAAAAATGAACACGCATTAATTGTGAAAACTCATGCAAACTGCTAATGTGTCAGTTAACATTGCTGCCAAATGCTTCGTCACCTTCTGTCAACAGGAGAGAAACAGACAGATGCACTGGCATGCATGCACACACACACACACACACACACACACACACACACACACACACACACACACACACACACACACACACACACACACACACACACACACACAAACATATACGCATTCCCACATATACACAAACATCCAATCATTTTTTATAGGTTTTTGTATCAAACTTTATCAAATCTAAGTTTTAATCACAGAACACACTGTTGCTTTTCTTTAAGAGGATCCCAATCCAATTCTGCAAATACTAGGTGTGGACAGGGAAACTAGCCTAGATGGAATGCAAGTTTATCACAAGGTACAACACGCATATTAAACCAAACACACCTTGACACCTACAAACTATTGGGCACCAAAGAACCAGGAGTAAACACACACAGATACATGAAACATGAGAGAAAATCTTCACGTACAGGTTGATCTCAGAAGCAGCAATGCACAATTACACAGGTAGTACACCCATCAGTCATAACTTAAAAAAAAAATAATAAAATGAGGTCACTATTGTGTGGGTGCCAGTTGCTCCACCGGGATGGCTCTGTCCCCTTGAGGTTTGTCTCCACAAGTCCTCTAGGGATGTGCTGTAGTAGCACTGGGACACCTTTTGGTGTGGTGGGGCCTCCATGGATTGAACGTTTTGTCCAGCGCATTCCATGAATGCTCAGTTGGATTGAGATCTGGGAAATGTGAAGGCTGGATCAATGACCTTGAACTCTTTGCCTGCTAAGTCTCATACACAGTAGGCTGGGAGTTCTGATACCTGTCTATCGGCCAGCATTGATTTGTGCTACATTAGCATTTTTGTGGGATTGGAATGGACAGGTTGGCCTTTGGTCCAAACAGGCATGGATAATCTTTGGGTGCCCAAGATCCTGAAACCAGTTTACTGGTATATAGTTGGTAATGTTATTCAACTCACATGGCAGTGATGTTAGTGTTATGGCTGATTGGTGTATAAACCAAAAAGAAAAAAAGAATTCTTTGTTACTATGGTCGAAACGGATTTTCTTTAATGTCACACTCAGTAATGGTTTATGTAAATATCCAAGCAGTAATTTTAATGGATTGTTGAAAGATTCAGTACATTATATATATATATATATATATATATATATATATATATATATATATATATATATATATATATATATATATATATATATAAAAAAAACACTACAAGAAGAAAAATCCTCCAACTCCTATCATTGTTGGAACAAACCTTTCCTTTCTTTACACCTCAACCACCATGTTTTATTTAATCCATCATGCACACTTTGGATGGTCTACTAATATGAAGTAGCACCATACTTTCTCAAAGGGCTCTTTAAATGGCTGACCATAAAAGAGTGAAGAAAAGAGAAGAGGAAATGTTAGAAGTACAGATACAGTAGGCCTGAGCCTGGAAGTATCTGGAGGTATAGAGGTCTCAATGAAGGGGAGCAAAAGGGAAACTCTGTTAGGCCTTTCTGCCAATCCTCTCTGCCCTGAATTGTGCTGGGAGATGAAGTAGATCAAAAAGAGGGATGCTTTAAGACTTCAAAACAGATCTGACAAGAGCATCAGAGTGAACAGTATCACGAGGTTACTGTCAATTAAGTTCAGCGTTGTTTTCAGCGATTTGTGCTGCACTGGCTTTTCAGTGGCATCGGAGTGTACAGGATGGTCTTTATTCCCTATGAGGCATAAATAAGCCTTGGGTTCGCATGATCCTGTCCTGTCACCATATATTTGGTCATATATATTTGTATATAAATATATTTGGGCAAAACCAAAATGGTGCACTTCTTCACCACACACACACAAACACACAAACACACATTCATTTACAAACTACAGGGTATTTGGTAATAAAGATTAGCCTAATCTGCATGTTTTTGGGATGTGGGAGGAAACCTACCAAGCACAGGGAGAACAGGGGAAAAAACTATGCACACAGATCCAACGCGGAAATCAAACCATCAGCCCTGAAGGAGCAGGCCAAGAGCTTATTATTATTATTATTATTATTATTATTATTATTATTATTATATTGTAAGAAATCTACAGTTTGAAGTGTTCTATGCCATTAAACATCAAATAAGAAACTGAATTTCTCAAGCAGGTGATGATTTATTTTCCATAAAAATGTCCCACTTGATTAATATTCTTTCTCTCCTCCTCTTCTTCTTTTTTTTTTCTTTTCCCTCTTTGTTAACAATGTCACTATCCCTTTAAACCTTTTGAATCCATATATTTCCAATCTACAATCTACTACAATTTCATGGAGTTTCTGATCATAAATATTTATAATTCTTTTCTGTCCTGAGCTTTGTTCTCCTCAGCAACGTAACCGAGCCTTAAATTAGAAAGAAGGGGCGTTTGCGCATTAATGTAGATTTAATATTCTGTTTAAAATGCATTTTTTTTCTTTTATTAATTAAAAGTGAAGCATGTGTGGTATGGTACATTATCCCTTTTAACACTCTCCTGCTGAGGTTATGAAGTGGAAAACTAATGACATGGACTTCAGGGTTTATTTTGCACAACTGTTTTCCACATATTGACATACACTATAGAAATACAGAGTGTGAGGGAAAGGAAAAGAAAAAAGAGAAAGAGAAAGAGAAAGAGAGAGCAACAGAGAGAGAGAGAGAGAGAGAGAGAGAGAGAGAGAGAGAGAGAGAGAGAGAGAGAAAGAAATATATCCTTTTTTAGTAAGATCGGATAATGAGACTCCTTGTGAAGCTCTGCATTTTGGTAAAGGTGAGAAAAAAATCGGATTTTTAAACAAGACGCATGTCGCATCAAGAAAAATCTGTTTGCTTGTTTTTTTTATTTAATAATTTTTTAAGCCCATTAGCTCACAGAAATGAAATGAAGGTGACCCTGAATATGTGTCATTTGTTAAATCCTGCATGCACTGATGTTTCACAGGGAAACTGTCACATGCTTTCTGCTGAGCCATCACAAGCAATGCCACTTGTTAGGCTTAAAAACGAATCGTAGGATTTGGAAAAGAAACTGTACAAATTTGCATTTTCTTTCACTAGACATGGCAATGTAAATTAAAATTTCACCAGAGCACTATACAGTAGGGCTTGCATGCAAAAGTTTTTGACACTAATGATGAAAGATGTGGCTACAAGAGCTTGTAATTATAACAACACACTGGTTCTCTGTTTTGGAACTCGCATTGTGTAACTATTCATCTTTTTATTAGGTTGTGCATGCAAGCCAATTTTTAAATGCATTTTCTTGTGGCAAGCAGTCACCTCTTACAGAACATGCTACACCAGAGCCATTAAACGTAATTGAGTTCTAACACAATTTCAGGATTTCTTCAATCACATTAAAATTCTTACAAAAAAGTAAGAATATAAATATAACGTTCCTTTAATTTTGACTGAAAACTTCCCTCCTGGGCTTTAATATAATTTACTTTGAATATGTTACACATAATATAGAGCAGTACAGTAACCAGAGAGCACAAAACAAAGTAAGAATGCAATATAATACAGCATACATTGAATGGGCAAATAAATAAAAAATAAAAATGGTCATTTCAGAAGGGTAAAATTATTGGGCTGCATCAAACAAAGAAAACAACTAAGAAGAGCTGAAATTGCTGGAACCGGGTTCTAAACCGTTTCAAGACATTATCAAAAACCTGAAAGGATAGTGCTGAACCATCAACTTTGTGGGACAATTTGGTTAGTAAAAATCATGAAGTGGACAACTTAAAATCTGATAAAGTTGGTAATAAAATCAACATTAATAACAACATTGATATGTTTAATAGTGAAAGAAAGAGCATTTCCACACACACCCCCACACACACACGCACACGCACACACACACACACACACACACACACACACACACACACACACACACGCACACACGCACACACACACACACACACACACACACACACACACACACACACACACACACACACAATGTGATGAGAACTCAAAAGACTGGAACCAAACAGCTGTGTGTTCATAAGAAAACCACTTGTTAGTCAGACAAAAAAAATGCTTGAATTTGCTAGGGAGCATAAAGATTGGACTGTGGAGTGATAAAGCGAGGTCATGTGATTGGATGAGTTGAGCTTGACCCTATTCCAGAGTGATGGGCATTAAATTAAGCATTTGAGTATTTTTTATTTGTACTTTATTTTGGCAGTGCAGTTACAATATACTGTATGTGTACAGGAGGTTTAGTGCAATGTAAAGAGTAAAACTGTAGGGCTGTAATATATGTATATTTCTACGACTATACATTAAATGAACATTGAGCCAATGATTACACAGTTTTCTGTGGGAATTCTGTGGAAGGAATTACTTTTTGTTAAACTTTATCGATATAAAAAGACAAGTTTTTAAACAAAATCTCAGTTTAGAACGAGACCTTTCAGCAAGACCAATGCCCAAGACCATTACAAATGCCAAAAGGTCTGAGACAAATCCAAGTCAATATAGAAAACATCTAGAGACCAGCCTTGTCATAACATTGTATACAAAAGCAATTTATACTGTTCCCTCTTTGCACTGCTTTTAAAAAATGGTATCTTTGCTTTACAATATCTGAAGTTTTTTTTTATATATATATATATAAAAAAGTTATTCCAAAAAAATCATATAATGAAATGTTTTATTTTTCCCATACTACAACAGTTTGTTGACAATAACATTTTGCTATTTTTTTAAGGATAACCTGTAATACGTTTTAGTCATTTATAGATTTATTATATGTGTAATGTTATAAAATATCCATGAATCAAAGTAGATCAGTTACTTACTTTGTTGTAGCGGCTAAAACATGGTTTCCCTTGAGAGTTAATAAAGATGTTTCTGAGAAACTACAAAACACAAAATCCCCTGACCAATACATTGCCATGTTGAAAATTTTAAACAAGAGAACTTTAGCAACAAGTTGCTACAAATAATAATTAAAAAAAAAACACATCACAGTTAACTATAGGTAGTTGTTTGAGGGTTGTAGTTAAGAACATGGAGCTTTATGCCCTGTAAGGCCACCATACTGTACCATATGTTTTTATAAGAAAATCTGTGGTCATTTGTGATCACTGGTAGGTGAACCTTAATATTCTTTTTTCATTTTTGTTAATAATTGGAGTAAGATGTGGTTGCTAAAAATCAGCATCTTTCCTGTGTTAATTAAACATAAGATTGAAGGTTTTAAGTCAGCGCATTTCAGGTAATATACAGTACAGTATGGTATTGTACTGTTTAGTTTTATTAAAATGATTAAATAAATATTGATATAATAATAATTGATCTTAAATATTTTGCGCATATCTTTGAGTCAAAATGTTTTGCCAAAACCGTTGACGTTATGTAAACATGAACTTTGAGTGATTTTTCAGAAAGCTATAACTCCATCTACCACATTTCTTTTTCACAATGGATAAATCTGCCGTTTGGGTTGCTGGTCATTTAAATATGCACTTTAGTATCAAAAATAAATAAAATATGATAAAATACTTTATGATTTTGGAGTAAGTCAAGCAAAAAGTAATGGCAGCAAATCAAGGTCAAGGAAATAGATGACGATCATAGTGAAAGTGTGGACAGTTTAACTAACAGCTTACTACACACGGTGTGTACATTAGCTGGACACACACTGTGCTATCTTATACACAAATCTCTCATTCATATTTAAGTTTTGTAATGTTAATCTCTGCTGCACCACAATGCTTACACTAGTTTATCTCACACAGATTTGTTACATACGTAACATGATATTTAAACAACATCTAAATCGAATATTACAGAGAACGTGAAATGGCAGTGACAGAGTGTAAATGTCAGTTTTTTGCTTTCAACATTCTTCAAACACCCTTTTAACACTTTCTATGTCTGCTGTGCTGCACAGGAAGTATGTTTACTTCATGACAGAAATAAGAGGTGTGATTTGTGATACTGGAGCTTATCACACCATCACAAATCAAGTTTAAAGTCATGTAGCAGTTTTCAAATTCCACAATTTGTTATAGACAACTACATCTATCAGAGAATAATACTTTGCCAAAGTGACCAAAATGTCCAAAAATGCTGTTTTCCTCATTCCCTGTCAAACTGTCCATATGTACAATAGCACATGTAGCACTTTGGTGGTTATTGCATGTCTCTCCATAGGGATTTGTAGACATCACAGTGCACTGTGCAGTGATTTGTAAGTAATCATCATCATTTCAGATTGTTGGCTTTTCCGTGACGTTACATACAGTACAGTAGCACCTCCATATTTCACCTTAATTTTGCCTTAGGGCAGGGTTGCTACTCTGTGTCTAATGATGTCAGAGTATGACAGAGCCACAGCAAGCACCATTTTTACACCGTAGTGATTCATAGCAAGAATCATGAAAGGGAAAACTGGACTTTTACAGCTTTATGTTGTGTCGGTTTTAAGAGTACTGTCACTTAAATGTAACATTACAATAAATGTCTTTCCTTAGACAACTTCACTATATCAACACTTAGACAAATAAAGCAATTTACAAGTTATTGTAAAGACAATACAATTTTAAAGACCGTGTTTCAATATCATCCTCTGCTGTAAGAAGATTCTTGAATGATCAGAATCCAAATGTTTGTCGTAAAAAACAAAATTACAAAATTAACTATCAAAAATGAATACAATTAAGAAGCGTTTTAAGATTTTAGGGTGAAAATTGCAATGTGGTAGGCTTCAAAATGACTTTTTTATGTGATGCTGTGCACTTGTTAAAAAAAAAAAAAAAAAAAAAAACGCCCATAAATAATTTCTAACACATTCTTTTTCTCTTACATCAAATAAAGCAATTCAGTGATGTCCACAAAGCCTCGACCTAATGAATATGCACGTCTGATTTAAAGAGAAGTTTCTGAGTGCGGTTCGAAATGTCCTTTCAGATGGAGATTAAAACTTGCTTCTCTTAAACGCATATTAATCTTTTTCTTCTGCGTTGTTGCACAGTGGGGCCACAGTGGAGCTCATTTTATTCCCAGTGGGCACTTGCACTTTCAAATAACATCCTCAAATTTAATCATGTTTACAGTTAATCAATTTAAATAGTAGATTTAAAGTATTTTTTTAAATTCCGTAATCCATTCAAATGTGTCGATTTTGTAATACCTCCAATGATAAGCGAGCCTCTCTTTTATCTGTTAATAACTCGAGGTATAAAAGCATGCATCAGGATGGTGCTTGTGGTTCGCTTGATTAAAATGATTCTCAAAAGGATGCCATGACAGAACTGATTAATAAGCCCAAGCATGGCCCAAGCCATGTGCTTTATTTGTCCCTC
>QNUK01000160.1:832500-857500 GCA_013621035.1 Clarias magur | reverse complement strand
TACCACAAGGCATTTTCAAGTCCACCTGGCACATTTTTTTTAACCCAAAGATTATCAGATGCTCTTTTATCATGGAAAAAAAAAAGCATGGTGAATCACTTGGTGAGGAGCGTGAGAAATAAGGATCCGACAAGCGGGTGAAAACGATGCAGTTCCTTGGCCTTTGGTGATAGCAGCAGTTGGTGAAGGCAGTTCAACAAGTTGGGCTGGCTGAGGAAGCCGAGGAAGCCGAGGAAGGAGGCGAGCTTTGGCGATGGACCCTTCTCGGTGGTTTGTCCTGTGTTTGAGTATCTCTGGAGCGCCCAGAGTCTGCAGGAGTATATACACAGAAAGAAATCAGTGAGAACATACTACTCAGTGGACTGACGTTTGCTATTGACGCTGGGATGGTGTGTAATAAGGCACCCTGACCCTCCCGTGTGTACAGCAGAGCTGGCCATGGTGCAGAACTCATGTTGTGTTTTCTTCCTCTTGGTCAAGTGAGTAGTTGGTAGATGGTTAGAGGCAGAACCGCCAACACAACGACTGTACATCAACACTAGAAGAATTTGTGAACCTCAGTATAGACAATAACCTGTGCTTGCGGTGGAACCGGAAATCCTGAAGCAGTCAGCTGGTGATTTGATTACAGTGGTACTATTAGACCATGACTTTGTAACTACAAGACATGACACAAACAACAACAATAAAAATGCTGATGCATCACACCCAACCCAACACACATTCTCTTTCATGTCATCCGCTACTGTGAAATGGTTTAGGAGGTCCAGAGCATGTGTGGTTCTGTTTTTCTGTACTGTCCTGCACGGGGACTGTTAAGTGCAATTGATTTATTGCACCTTCGAGCTGGACACTATAATCCCCTGCCTCGCGGGAACGTCTGAGTTAGGCGAGAGAAGTAGAGAGAGTGGTACATCCCATCTCAGAGTCATGACAACTAAATCGTCTCGCTCATGGGGGCGCCCCCTCGGCAAAGTCCTCGTCTTCAGGAGAGACACACATGCTGTAATTGCACCCAGAGGAACTTGTAGCCTGTATTGTTAGCTCCTGTCCCTTCTGCAGTGGTGTACTCCTAGCACTGGGAGAAGAGGTGATGAGAATGATAAGTGTGTGTGTGTGTGTGTGTGTGTGTGTGTGTGTGTGTGTGTGTGTGTGTGTGTGTGTGTGTGTGTGTGTGTGTGTGTGTGTATACCAGAGGTATATTTAAACAGCAGGGAAAAAAAAATGAAGAACTATAATGGGAGAGGTACAGTATGAGCAGCATGGATTATGTACATGTTTAGAGAGATCAGCATGAGAGCCTTCTTTTATTATATGGTGTTAAGATGTAGAATACATCCTCAGAGAGATCATTCTTCCCCATTTTAATTAATGTGCCATGAATAGTGTAAGATATTGGATGTCTGCGTGCTGAACGCTCTTGAGAGAATTGGAGGCTCAGCACTCTGGCTTTCTCTTATCTCCGTGATTTCTGCCATAGATATAAATAATATCTGAGTTTTTTGCCACAGCTCATGTTGCACACTGGTATGCAATTATCACATGTTCCTCGGGAGTTAACTTTCATTGCAAAACTCCTTACGTTATGGTGGCTCCACCTCTAAAGCATAACTGTGATGGTGTGGTGGCGTTCGCTAGTTGGAAACGTTTCAACATGAAATAAATAAATAAATAAATAAATCCTGTAGATGAACAAGCATTTCTCTATATCTTTTTTTTTTTTTTTTTTTTTTTTAACCGAACCATTGGCCAAGGTTTATGAGAAGGCCTGGATATTATGCTGAAAAGGCACACAGAAAGCCACAAATATATTTGGTTCAATTATTATTTGTTCATGAAATATTTGAAGATTATTTGAACACCAAGGCATGTCCATACTTTATGTAAGAAGACAATGTGTAATAATAAAAATACACGGGGCGTTCAGGTCCAACTGGGATTGTGCAGGATAACAGAATTCAGTTATGAGAGTAAAAACTGTCATAATGCATCCAAGTATCCTGTTGATTTTGCTTAATATCTAGATAATTTTTTTTTCAATTAATTGATGATTTGGTAATATACCCAGAGCAGAGTGGCGTAGCGGTTAGCACCATGGTCACGTCCCTCCAGAGTCAAGGGTTTGATTCATGCCTCTGGTTTGTGTGCACAGAGTTTGCATGTTCTTCCCATGCTCAGTGCTCTCTTCTGGGTACTCCGGTTTCCTCCCACAGTCCAAAACCATGCAGTTTAGATTAATTCCCATTCCTAAATCGTCCACAGTGTGTGTGTGTGTGTGTGTGTGTGTGTGTGTGTGTGTGTGTGTGTGTGTGTGTGTGTGTGCCCTGAATTTCGATTCATACACATTTTTATTTCATACAAACTTAAATAATTCTTATGATTGTGTAAAGCCGCTTTGTGACAATGTCAATTGTTAAAGGCGCTATACAAATTAAATTTAATTGAATGGAATTTGCGTCCTGTTCAGGGTGTACGTCGCCTCATGCCCAAAATCTCCTTGGAAAGGCTCCAGGCCCTTGGGACTCTGTACAGAATGAGTGGTTTAGAACATAAATGAATGAAGGATGAGTGAATGAATGAAACAGCCACCTTTCCTAATGTTTTAACATAAAGATAATATTTTTTTAGAAAAGTTTATAACTAATACAAATGCTCTATATTTTCCTTTTTGCTCTACCAAAAACTATAATGAATGCAAGCTTTTGCACATGACAGTGTAAAAGGCAGAAAAGTGGATAGATACTGTACATCAGCGGAAACACTATTTATTTGATCCCTAATCCATGAGCTCATTTATAAAAAATACAACTTTTTTATTATTATTATTATTTTTTGGTCTGTCTAATGATTCCTCCTATGAACTGTATGTTTAAAAGCATGGTTTGCTTTGAGCCTCAATAGAATAGTGAAAGTCTCACTTCAGTAAGTTGTTGCGATGAGACTCAACACCTGCTCTGAAGTCTGGACTCGAGTCTTAGGGGATCTTCACAAGAAATATTTGGGTTCGCAGCTCAATGTTTCTGTTGTTCAAGTAAATAAAACAATATGACTGGTTGCCAGTCGTCGATCAGGATGTGTGTGAGTATACAAGCAGGGCTTCTTGTTTATTCAGATGTTTACCTGCAAAAATACAGTAGTGGCTCGGAAAAACAAGGGATGGAGGGGATTGATGTGAAAGTCTCTTCTCAAGTGTAAAGTGCTTAGTATTTATTTTTCAATATATATTTTTATTATAATTCAGTCATAGGAGCTACTCAAATACTGGTTGATTTCCAGTCCATCCCAGGAGCACTAAGAAACAGAAATACACAAGAGTCTATCACAGGAAATCATACACACATTTACAGCTGGAGAGATTTACAGACATCTGTCCTCCTACTGCCTTGTTTTTGGGAAGTGCAAGAAACACCCACGCGGACACACATAAGCGGTAAACTCGGCTCAGGACTGATCCGGAGGAGGCTGCAAAGCTGAGAGACACCAATGATACCCGCTGCATGAACGCTCTAATGATGCTATAATGCAGAATAAATGAACGAGTGTTTAATACCTGTGGTAACGGGAGTGGAAAGCAGACCCTCTCTCTCTCTCTCTCTCTCTCTCTCTCGCTCTCTCACTTTAATACAAACTGCATTATGTATGCTCTGTAAAACAGCCCTTAATTACTGGTAAAGCTGCTGTGCTTCACTCCGCTGTGTGAACCTCCTCCTGCCACCTACCCACACTCATTTAACACCCTTTAAAAGCCGCCTGTTTGATATTAGTGCTCTCCAGCCTCCACTGGTGGAAGCAATAAATAAATAAGTAAATATGGGTGGCGGAGATTTGCATATGCATGGGAGGGGATATTTGTCCTGCCATGGCTTTGTAGGTAACAAGAGGAGGAGAAGAAGGAGGATGTCTTATTAGCTGCGTCTTACACTCATGGGCTGGCAAGAGACATGAGCGCCCTGATTAATACAAGCTCCCTGAGACAGAGAGCATCGGCTCTCCTAATAAGAGAGAAAGAGGAGATGGATGCAGTTTTTCCCCCTGCTTTCTGTCCTTTCAAATAACTGCATAGGTGTGTGTGTGTGTGTGTGTGTGTGTGTGTGTGTGTGTGTGTGTGTATACGCTGTCAGGATCGAGTGCATCTCTACTCGGTATTGGAGGATTGTGTTTGAAGTTCGTTTTTCCACATCCTGTCAGTACTGAAGTGATAATGTGAAAACAGCCTATTTGAAGCCAGAGAGTGGAATTATGGGCAGCGTATAAGAAAATCCTCGGGCTCTTTGGTGGTTTTGTTTAATGTGAAGAGATTTACCTGTTCCTGTTTCTCTCTTATCTCTATCACACGCAATAAATGCAATTTCAGGGTCTAGAGCTGTTGACTCTGTGACAGCTATGATAAGCCGCAGCATTGAGATGAAAGCAGGACTGTTTGCAGCTCCCGTCTGCCAGCCGGCCGTGTGTCCCACCAAACACTATGAATGATTTCATTTGATAAGGGGAATCGATCAAATTTCGTGCAAAGTTATGAAGTCGGTTTATAGAACGTAATAACTAAGAAAGTCTCATTTTTGGCTTGTAGTTTTAGCCAGATTCTCCTTTGGGAAGGTCACATGGAAATATTTGTCTTAATTAAGATCTCAGCTCTTATTTTGTTTTGTTGTGCTCGTCTTAACCCCGCCAGTGCTTTAACACCTAAACAACTAAATTAATTGCATTTAAGGTCCTGGCTTTTCAAATCAGTGCTTACAAATGAAGCAAAACATTTTTGAAAAAAATAATCAAATAAATAAAATAAAGCATGTCACCACATTTGGTCACAAATTAATTAAGTGCGCTGCCTTTTTCTTCTTCATTTCTCTGTTTATGACATTAACGAAAAACAATATCTCTTTCATGTATCTCTCTCTCTCTCACTCTCTCTATTTCTTCCTTTTTCTCACTTTCACCAGCCGTTCATTAGGAGGCCTGAAGTGCCCTCGCAAACACTAATTACATCATGTTTGTAGCCAGCTCTTGTTGGAAGCCTGTGGAACCCCACACTCTTGCTAAAACCTCCCTCCCCTAATTACTGTTTTACTCTTCCTCTGACTGTCACACCTCCCTGATAGATCATTATTTTTTCCAGCAATTTGTTCACATTTAGATGCAATATAATTGGATCTGATTAATTATTATGATTAATGGGGAAAGGTTTTGAGTGTATGGCCATTAATACAGCGGGTATCTGACACAGGACAGGGACAAATTGAGGGTGTCAGAGTTCTTCCACTCCATTCTTAACTTTTTTTAATGGGTATAGACCAGTGAGATTCAACACATACTGTGTTTACATGAGCTTTTCCATATTAGTGTAAAAGAGTTTATCAGTTATTTAAAGCTAACTGGCATATTTTTATCCTTACTCTTTAAAACCTTTTCTCTAGCAGTCACATGATTCTCAATGTCATGGTAAGTAGCAAATACAGGAAGTGAATATGATCCCACTGTGTACCAGAATCCAAAAGAGACTAAGTGATCTCTTGGAAATTAATACAAATTTGATTTTGTGTTCATTTCACAAAACAAAAAAAAAACAAGAAAAAAAAATGCGCAAAGATTTATAAATGCTCCCCTGACCTTTAACCTCAACTTTGTTTTAAATATACTGGATATGACTTGAATCACGTGTGATTTGTATAAATTCATCAACATACAGTAGGTGGAAAATGATATGATGTTCATGGGATGAATGAAAAAGATCGCAATATATATTTTCCTATGGAATTGTGTCTACGCAGAAGAGGTCGAGTTGATCATTTAAAAAAAATACAAAATAAATAAGTAAATAAACAAACAAACAAATAAATAAATATATACTATACAGTACCAACATAGACAAGTAAGTACAAGGGGAGTTTGAGAAAAAAAACATTATAAATGAAGGTGTAAAATGGATAGACTTTTATAGAAAAATTCAAGCAAAGTATGGTGATTAGATTCAGCTTCAGGAAAACATTTGAACAGTCTGAACGTTTTGAAGAAAGCCGAACAGCGTGATTCTTGAAAATAGGATGGAGAACTTCACCGAACTGTACACACAACCCGATTTGCACATTACAGGAACTCGGCTGGGAGTTATTGCCACGTCCTCCCTACAGTACTGACTTTGCTTCAAGAAATATTTGGACCATTAAAGGAGTTCCTGGGGGGCCAGACGTGAAGGAGGCGGCCCTATCGTGGCTCCTGAGAAAGCATTCTTCCTTGATGGTATTCAAGCAGTAGTGAAAAACTGGGATAAGTGCATTAGTGTAGCAGGGGATTATACCGAGGAATAAGAGGAGTTTTTACACAAACTTCTAGGTTTGACTTGAACACCCATCATAAATATACACATCCCATATAGAAATAACATTTAAAACAATGCCTGTTGAACAATGTATGTTTTATTTAAGCATTTCTTTTAAATCAATGGCTCTTCATTGTATTAGATTAGCAATTTATGGCATGAAATATTTTCTTCATATGAAATTAGATTTTTTTTTCTTTTCAGTCTCAAGGTGGCATACAGTACAGACAGTATGGACAACATCTATGTTTTGAGCATTGGTATACATTGGAACACAGAAGAAGCATGTCTGAAGTTTAATGGCAAACACAAAAGCACAACATCTCTTTACTGATTTAGTTGTGTTTGAGAAAGGGTCAACAGCGAAGCTTGTCATTTGCTTGTGAGCATGCCCTGTCTGGCAGTTATGTACGTCTACATCTAGGCATTTGGCAGACGCCCTTATCCAGAGCAACTTACTTTAAAAAAAAAATCTTATTATACATCTGAGCAGTTGGGGGTTAAGGGCCTTGCTCAAAGGCCAAACAGGGACAACTTAGTGGAAGTGGGACTTGAACCTGGGACCTTCCGAACCGTAGTCCAATGCCTTAACCACAATGCCTACCCCTGACCCCCATTAGAGTTTCTAATCACATTAATTACATTTCTAATTGCTGTAGAGTGCAAATTAAATGTTCAGATGTTGTGTCCTAGGCTTTGTACTGTTTTTTTTTTAACAGATATGAAAAAAGAGCCATGCTGTGCATGCTACAGTACAAAAAAAGATAAATGTACATGCTGCATATACTGTATACACGTACCCTGAGACAACAATATTTTCTTCTATTTCTTGCCTTTTTTATTGTCAGTTCTTGACAGACTGAAGTTACAAAACTGTGGTTATATAGATTTTTCTTCTTAAACCGCTTGTGAAAACTAATTGAAAGTATGAAATAAAGTTATGAGTGTGGAAACATGTCAGTTGAATCGAGTGCATGTTGTTTATTGAATACATCATAAATCAAGCAACCAAAGTATGAACAAAAATAATAGGTATATTGAACCAAGGGCTAGGGAAACATGACATGTACTGTAACACATACAGTTCTAGAGGTGACAACAGATAATGCACAAGAAAAGCTTAAACCAACCCAGACAAGGCAATCATAAATAGCTTTAGTAATTAGACCAATGCAATACAAGTGAAAGTGATCAAGAAGATGTGGTTTTCTGGGGATGATGGGATGTATAGTTCATTACTATTAACTAATTATTATAGGATTGATCTTGAAAATATTATAATCTACTATATTCTAACTAGTTCTTATAATCTTGCTATCTATTTCTAGGCCTATCTAATTTGATTTATATTGAGGGAATCTCAGCTCAAAATCTGTGTGTGTGTGTGTGTGTGTGTGTGTGTGTGTGTGTGTGTGTGTGTGTGTGTGTGTGTGTGTGTGTGTGTGTGTGTATGTGTGTGTGTGCGCGTGTGTGTGTGTGTGTGTGTGTGTGTGTGTGTGTTTGTGTGTGTGTGTGTGTGTGTGCGTGCGTGTGCATGTGTGTGTGTGCGTGTGTGTGTGTCTGCGTGAGTGTGTGTGTGTGTCTGCGTGAGTGAATGCTTGTTGCTGCATTGTTGCTTGCTGTGCTATCATGCACATACATACAAACTGAATCATTGAAAACACATACAAACCGAAAAAGCTTTGTTGCTTGATGGTTTGAATATAGTTTCTATATATATATATAGTTTATATATATTTGTCAGTATTTGGTGTGGAGACGCTTTAGTCTCGGGTACAATTTGTGCAGTTTTATAAGAGAATTAGCGTTTTGCTTATTGGCGTACTGATCATCCTGCAGAACCAGCCACAATTCTACTTTGAGAGGACTTTGACTCAGCAGTTTCCATTTGTTTTGGTGTTTTTTGTCTGAAGGTGGTCCTTTCTTTTCTGGCATGCAAATATTTTTCTTGAATTTTTGATTTTGTGGTGGAATGCTTACATTTAAAAATCAGAAATGCTTTGTAGTAACTCAACAATAAAGTCGTAAAAAAAAAAAAAAAAAAAACATAGGACAGTTTTTTTACTAAAGACTCAGGGCCTAAGCCTTGAACAGTACTGTTAATGTCCAAATTATGGACCAATTTACATCAACAAAGTGCATATCATCTAGAATTAATCTAAGTAATTATTGATTTAATCTCAGACCCAGTTAACCCCTTCACTGATCTCTATCCGGTCTTTGAATGAGGGCCTCTGTAATTAAATAATGTTAAATAAATGTAATAAAATTTCAAAGATAATGTCCACTAATAATGGAATAAACAACGTATCCCACAGTACATTGTAAAAATAAACTAAATTACATGCCAGGCCTATCTATCTTGTTATTATTATTATTATAAATTTTTTTTTTTGCCCATTGTGTTGGCACCATCATATTTCCTTAATGACGAATTAAGGTGTCACCTGCTGACCTAGATCTGCATGTTGGGTAATGAATGCCGGCCAGTTAGTTCAGATGGACAGTAGTCAATTCATCCCGCATGGGAATGCCTCATTAACGCAAGAGAAAGCACTGTGTGCGTGTGTGTGCGTGAAATGGATGTATGGTGTCACTCAGCTCAGGAGAGCAGCTAATGAGAGAGAGAAAGAGGGAGCACTATGTCTGGGAGTAGTAATTCCACATTACGTGGTCTATATAGGGGATAGTGGGGGTACAAGAAAATGCCTGACTGTAAAGAAATGGAGGAGGAGGTGAAACTAGAGTGCATATGCAAAAGACAGGGAGATGGGGGACCCGTCGCTCATTAAACTGTATGTGTATACGTGCATGTGTGTGAGCATGCATGTGGCTGTCTCTGGAGCTTTCTTTAATATTTTAATAAATAACATCGGCCCAACAAGAAATTAATGAAGAGTATCATTAATAATGGGTCCGTGGCGTGCATGGAGGGGGGAGGGGGGTTGATATTAAACTGTGAAGGGGTGATGGTGGGGGGGTATCTCGGGAGACTTGGGATTTTTCCAGCAGCAAACAAGACCGCTGCAGCCGCCTGGCAGCCCTCGCAGCCTGCAGCTTTTACAACAGGTTGAAACTAATAAAAGAGGATTTTGCCAGGCACGGAGTTAAGCCCTCGGAAATCTGCTCCTGTAGAAGGGGAGAGAGTCACAGCCAAATGTGATCCTTAATTAAACTTTAATCAAGATAATGCTGTTTGCAGTGGAACTAGATAAAAAAGGTGTCTCCAGCCGCCGTCTCGAGCCAGTCTAGCTAAGGACTGACTGTTGTAGCAGACTTAACCTCGCTGCTGGTGTTCATCACCCAGTTTTAGTTTATTGTGTGGATTGGGATTGTGTAACTTTTTATTGTACATTGTTTCAGGTAGAACTGCTGAGCACCATCATGTTGAACCTGCAGTTCACCATTGATTTGTTACTGTAAGGGATTTAATAAAGGTATATATGATTGTGAGTATCAAAGCATTAAAGTGAACAAACTTCAGTCGGTTCAGAGAAGAGGTTAGAGCAGAGAAATAAAGACAAATCGTGTGTACCAATCTTTCTTCCTTCTTTTTAGATTGCGTCCTTAAATGTGACCTGACTTTTAGACTCATTTAATAAACAGTAAGATATCTTATGAAGTTGGCCGTTGTTGGATTGACCATACTTGTAAGTATCTGAAGTGGGTAGCATAATTTTTTAACATTTTTATTATATATATTTATATACATGAAGTCTTTCAGAATCCATGCTTAATTTTCCTATGTCCACTGTATGACCAAATATATGTACAGTATGTGTATACCTGCCCTTATGTGGGTCTTAGTATTCTGTAACATTATTAGCATTATATGCAATTCATTGTAACTAAGGGCCCTAACCCAATTTAGTTCCAGCACGACAATGCCCCGGTGCACAAATCAAGATCTACCTCAACCCCACTAAACACCTTTGGGATTAATCGGAATGACGATTGTTCGCCTGGCTTCCTTACCCAACCTCAGAACCTTCCCTCACTAATGCTCTTGTGGCTGGATGAGCACAAATCCCCACAGCCACATTACAAAATCCAGTGAAAAGAGTTCCCAAAGGAGTGGAGGTGTTATAGCGGTGTTATTTATGTATGTGGTGGTGGTGGTGGTGGTGGTGGTGGTGGTGATGGTGGTGGTGGGGGCGGGGGGGCTTTGAGAGGGGGGTTACTGCATATTGATGGCCATAGTTTATATATGTTTGAGGATAAATGTTGATATTAGTGCCCACTGCCTGAGCACCATAAAAAAAGATTAAAATTATTGGCCTGTATCAAGACAAAAACAATTAAAAGTATTTAAAATAGCTGGAGTTGGGTTAAGACTGCTCCAACACATTTTTTTTAATTTGAAGCATTGTCCTGAGCTATCAACATTGTCAAAAAAATGTGGTCAGAAGAAATCTGAAATTGTCACTTAAACGCTTGGTGAAGTTGCTCTGCGAAAAAAAAAAAATTGTTTAATTTAATATTGAAAGGAAGAGCATTTCTATACATACAGTACTATAATGAGAACTCACAAGACATGACAGTGTCCACTGTACAAACCTCTGGAGCCAGTGTTATGATCTGGGGTTACGTCAGTTGGTCAAGTCAGCTGACTCCCTTAGTATAGTGGATGACCAGGCTACCTTGTCAATGCATTTATTTCTTTCCTAAAGACAAAGGGTTGTGAATGAGTTGTGGTGGGAGCATGAGGAAACATTTTCACACATAATCAAAGCTGTAGGCAGTCAAATTGAATTGAAACAATTCCAGGTCATAGATAACATTGCCTCCAGGGGTTTGTAATGCATGATGTAATGCAGAGGCACTTTGCATGATTGGTGCATTGCAACAAACATACTAGGGACCCTGTAAAACTTTACCAACAGTCCAGCAGAATCAATCTCTGGAACCTGGAAAGAGCCCTAAGTAAATGTATTTCACTATGTTTTGCTAGAATATGCACTAGTATTGTCTAGGTCCCTGTTGTGCCACCAGCTTTGATACATTGAGGCATGGACTCCACGAGACCCGTGAAGGTGTGCTGTTAGAATCAAATTCTTAATCTTTGTCAAAACTAAGATTAGAAAAAGATTAAAGATTAGAAACCATTCTCAAACCATTCATGAACATATTTTCCAGTGCAGTAGGACATGTTATCCTGCTGATAGGAGTCACCATCAATAGACAACATATTTGGGGTGTCAATGATGATCAACATAAAGGGGTGTACATGTTTAGATATGGAGTACATGCCAAAGCAACGTTTGCATGAATGCCAGGTTTCCAAGCATAACATTGCCCAAAGCATAATGCTGCCTCTGCTTGTTAGATTTTTTTTCTCATAGTGCATCTCCTGGTGCCATCTCCTTCTCAGCTACGCACAGTACACACACCCAGCTGTCCACATGTAGAAAAATATATGCTTCATTAAATCAGACCACCTTCTTCCATTGAGACACAGTCCCACTTTTTGTAGGAACTTACCACTACATACCAGGAACACCCCACAAAACCTGCCATTTTGGAAATGCTCTGATCCCGTCATTTGGCTATCACAATCATCCACAAATGCACTCACCTGCTCATTTTTCCTCCTTCCAACACATCCACTTTGAGAACTGATTAATCAGTTGCTTCCTAATATATCTCACTCCTTGATCACTGTAATGCAATAATCAATGTTATTGACCTATCAGTGCTTTTAATGCTATAGCACATCTGTCTAAATACAGTATGAATGAGCTAATCTAGTGCTTTTGTTATTGCTTTGTAATGTGCAATTATAATACACCTGCAATGTTGTTCAGAACACATTATTAACATGATTTTTAAATATAAAGTATCATTCAGTAATGAAATCCATAATTCTGAAAATGGGCAAAAAAAAAAAAAGAAAAGAGCATTATAATTACCTGTAATGGTTATGCTATGCACATGGCCTTATTAAGATTGATAAACAGCTCAGTGGTGCTTCCTGTAAGAATTATGTTTGTGTTATAAAATATTACCCGGGAGTCACATGACCAGATTACATTCCTGGTAGAATTTGTGCATCATATCATTTAGTGGTGTGTGTGTGTGTGTGTGTGTGTGTGTGTGTGTGTGTGTGTGTGTGTGTGTGTGTGTGTGTGTGTGTGTGTGTGTGTGTGTGTGCAGTATATTTAAGCCATCCTGTTAGACTATTACACGAGCATGTGTGTGGGAATCCCATGTCCGCTCTTAAAGGTAAACTACATTCATTTGCATGAACAGATTTGGGTCAGCTTCATTTGCATAATGGTGCACATAATAAAATCTAAATGGAAAACACAGAACCGAACAGTGAGTGCTCCATCAGTGTGTGTTACACAAGGTCTTTTCCATGTAATATAAGTCTATTTATCTTCATGTGAAGCTGCGTAAATCATGCTATTAGGAGCATAACGACCACCACAGAGAGCGGAGATTTACTAAATCAAACTATTTCAGATGCCTTTTGATAAGCCTTCAGGAGGGCTTTTCTCACAAGCAGAAAGTTATATTGGCTTGAAGGCTAATTACTTTACTCCGAGTTATTTATTTATATGAGCTGTTTGTTCAATAAGTGACTAATTTCATGATTTGGTCCTGATTTGTATAATGCAGTTAAATCACTAGTGAGGTTAGCAGATGTAGGTGGGATATGGCACATTTTGATTAGACTCTCTACTTTTTATATTGCTTTATAACACACACACCGTCTGTATACAGAAATGCTGCGATTTCCTTCATAATAAAAAGTGGATTACGGTGAATCACAAGACAGCGTCCCCAGCTGTCACCAAGAAATGAGACCATCCTGTTGTAAAAGCTCGGATGATTAAAAACCATGTTTATATATTAATCTGTAATTAAGCCAGCACACTTTCATTGGTGGGAAGACACCCAATATGAAGCTCAGTGTGAATTTCAGTTTGAGGAGAAGGAATGATCAAGTGTAAGGAGCTGCATAAGATCCTCACTTGTTGAACTGCTGGCTTGTCTGTGTTCTGTATTACTCAATATATCCATAAATATCCAGTAAGAAGACGTATCCAATAAGATGTCCATAACGGGCGGTTACAATGCAGGCAAACAGCATTAAAGGAAGATAATCTATTATCATAAGAAACCAGGACGAATACTAGAAGCCATGCTTGGACAGTAAGATTTTGTAATGAGACAACAGCACTGCAGGTGGTAGATACAGTAGGTAAGCTAATCCAGACGTAAACACAGAACGGGTGAATACCACTGGGCAACAAACCAAAGACCAGATGCAGACAGAAAAAGATTTAAAACAGAAACAAAAGCATATAAGATTGTAACGTTAACCTACATATCTGACACATCAGTCTGCTCATTTTTTTTTAAAAAGGTGGTGGTTCTTGTAAGAAAAACTCCTACTCAGTTTCCCCTTTTAATCTAAATATAATCAGCCATGTCTGCATTTTTCAGGCAAGTTTCTTTTTTATTACTTTCCAAGTAATACGGGTGTATCCCAAAATGCCTCCTTTAATCGTTAAATAAATGTCATATTTATACATTTATTTCATTTATAAAACTGTGCAGGTGGGAATAAGGGCCTTGCCCAAGGGCCCAGCATTGGCAGCTCAGCAGTGTTAGGATTTAAACTCACAACCCTCCAATAACCAAAAGACCAAAGGCATAACCACTGAGCTACCTCAGCCCACATAGCTTTGTTTTTCCAAGGCAGTACAAAAGCAAATACTTCCTGGAAAGTATAAAAGCAAATGCTTCCTGTATGGACTCTAAATATCTGTTTAAATGAGTAAAACATAAAAGATCATCGTTCATAGATACTTTTAGTTATTTAACATTAAATTATGTCTGCAAACCAAGTTGCATTAGTTACCAATACCAATAATAAGTTTTCCAAGAAGCTCCTTATAAACAAACATGAGACAGTGATAAACTTGGTATCAACGTGGATTATCGAACTAGGAATCTGAAAATATGCATAACTTAAAATCACTCAAAATATGACTTATTCCCTGATTTGATGTGACGAGTTTCATATATTTTTAAATAATATTTATCTTAGACTCTGACAGCACCACTCTGGTAATTTAATGCTAACCTGCTGTTTCAGCTGTTTAAAGGCATAATATTGGCCTTTCCCCCACTTTTATTGCATTGAACATACGATTTAACATCCACATTTTCACATTAAGGAAAATGACAGTGAGTTGTCCAACATCAATCAAGCAGCTGGTTGGTATTTGAGTCTTTCTTTCCATACTGACCTGGACATCACAAACCTATGTTGTTCCTGTTGGTTGAAACAAAGGAGAAATTACCACAACACTCAGCATGGCACAATCAACAATTTATTTTCAATCATTACTGGAGCTTGTATGGATTTTCTAAGCGACATTTTCAGGCTGTTGAATAGTGTATTGATTAGCCGGGTGGCAGTTGGTATATGTAGTGAAACGTGGAGACAGGATGTTTATAATAGTTCTAAATGCTGGCGCACATTAATGAGTCAAACATGTCGATAAGGGTTTGATTTTCTATATGTGACATAAGAAGGCTGCCATGGCTTTAATTGTTTTTTTTCCATATTCAGTTTATTACATCTGTAAAGGTGTAGCTTTAATAAAACTACTGTACAGGATATTATTATGTTTGTTTGCTAATTTGTATGTATGTAAGTACAGTAATGTGTAAAAGGTAGTACCCCCTCTTTTAATTCTATGTGTTTTTTTGTAGAAACATAATAGAAATCTTGATCATAGCATGTCTCAGTATTAGCAAATACAACCTCAAATGCAATATATGTAACTATACTTAGCTTTATTTTATTATTTAAAAAATTGAGAAAAAAATTGTTGACAATATTAAGTGCCCATTTACTGCTTCCACGGGATTTAAAAATGCAAGTTTCAGTCAGGTGCTGCTAATCATTGGATCTTGACTAACTGATCATCAGCAGGTGTGCAGTTCTTTATGAAAGCAGAAATTTAGGCAGTTTGCAGGTGTGTGTTACCCCAATGCCAAGAAGGCCTTAGAAAACCAATTGCTGATGCATATAAATCTAGAAAGGATTGTGAAAAACAATTTTCAAACAATTTGGGGCTTGAACTTGGGACCTTCCGAACCGTAGTCCAATGCTTTAACCACTGAGCACATTCACCCCATTATCAGACCGTGCATGGTCATAGAAATATAAAACCCCCAAGAGCTACTTCTCAGACCCTACAGAGCTTGCTGAGCATGTTAAATGTTAAAGTCCATGACAGCACAATTGGAAAATGACTGAACAAGTATAGTTTGTTTATAATGGTTGCCAGGAGAAACCTCTTCTGTCTAAAAAGAATTTGGAATTACTTCTGATATTTGCAAAACTGCATCTAAAAAAACAACAAGATAAAACAAACAAACAAAAAAAAAAAACTCAATAACCTGAAGCAAAGTTGTAAGTAGAATGAGCCAAAATTCCTCCACAACAATGTAAGAGGCTGGGGGAGTATGGGACTTAGTATAGTTAAGCTTCTTTTGGGTTAAATATATAATGGCATGATGAAAAAAAAGTTTTTGTCGCTTTTCTTCTGACGATGTATTTGCCTAATATTTATACCCGCTATGATCAGATGACTCATATGCTTTTTATTATGCTTTTATACAAAAACATAGAATCAAGGGAGGAGGTGCTAACTTTTACACATTTGAACCATATATACTGTTTATATGGCTGGTTTCCAATCCTGTGTATTCCTAGAGTATTGTGTTCTTTTAATATGCCCTGGATCCTCCATAAAATAAAATAATTAAGAATGTATGTATGTATGTATGTATGTATGTATGTATGTATGTATGTATGTATGTATGTATGTATGTATGTATGTATGTATGTATGTATGTATGTGTTTAAATTTTATAATTTCAGCTACACGTTAACAAATTGGCACCCTGTCCAGGGTGTACCTCGTCTTGTACCCTAAGTCTCCTGGGATAGGCTCCAGGCCTCCAGGCATCACAATGAGTGAGTGAGTGACTCAGCATTATATTAAGAAAAAAAAATTCAAAAGAAAAACTGAAGAAAAAAAAAACTTATTTTGCGAGAGGTTTACAAATTTGACATTTAAAATAAAAGCACAGTGGAACCCTTTTTATGTGAGTGAACATTTTGCATGAGACATGGACACAAAGTAAACTTAAATTTGTTGAAGTGTCCAAATTATGAATTATTTTCAAATCAGTCATACTTTGATTTGTTTGCTTATCAGGGTTGGCTCTTTATTACAGACATGAGCATGTAAATGATTGCTAAGATATTAAAGAACAGTATTGGTCAAATTATTTTAAAAGATCATGCATTGTTTTATTTCCAATTGACTTTTTTCTTGAAATATTATGTGGCCAGAGATGCTTTTCTGGTCATCATGCATTATAGTTATAAAGAATAGTTATTTGAGTTACTGGAGTCTTAGAGTCAGCTTTGACCAGTCCGGCTGTTGAAATTTGTCACATTAAAGAGCATGTTGAAGGAGGTCATTTACATCATTTTGGAGAATGTGCCCATTATACAATTTAGTCATTTAGTAATTTTTTAGTAATGGAGTAATTTAATCCTAATTGCTAGTTCCAGGACAGTGTAAACGTAGTATGTGGAGTGAACCGTATATACTGTTTATATGACTGGTTTCCAATCCTGAGATTATTCCTAGCGCCTTGTGTTATTTTAATATGCCCTGGATCCTCCATAAAATAAAATAATTAAGAAACAAATTAATTATAGGTTAAAATAAACACATTGTCAGTGCTTCTCCTCTTTTTTCCAACCATACCACAACTGGCTGTAATCTCATCAGTTTCCTTCAGGATATGAAAAATTAGCAGTGTCATGTGACTGACCATGGTTTTGTTCCCTCTCGCTCATCGTAAAGCTGATACTCAGCAGAACACACTGTGCTTTCCTCTTTCAGTTCAGTCCACCTGCAAGAGGAATTGTTTTGGAAAGGTTGTCACATGGTTCCTATATTAGATGTGCTGAATAGAGACTCTCTATAAACAGGAGGATATTAAGAGAAGGTGCTGGGAAGAACACTGAAAGAGAGCTAGAAATGGTACAATAACAGGAGTTCACTTAATGGAAAGAATGCTACTATATATCTTCTCTCTAATATATATCTTATATATCTTATCTTATATAAACACTTTCAAATGTCCTGGTCATGGACCAGATCTGACTGGATGAATAAAGGTTCTTATTCAGCCCACCACATCTGAAATGCTGGCCTCCCAGGAACTCCTTTAAGGCCAAAACATGTAGAAATGGTCTGGAGTGAGGTCAAGACTGTTTCTTTAATGTACAAGAGGTGTATACACATTATTGTGTACACAGTTTCCACAAGTCAATTCACGACAAGTTATCCATAGATAAACAAAACATAAAATAGGTAAACACAAAAATATATATTTTTTAAAATATGTATATTAAACATGTTAAATAAATATATACTTACTTTATTGTACTGACATGGACATTTTAAGGCCATAATCACTTTTTCACTTTTTAGAATATAAAGTAATATTGTGTTTTGAACAAAACAGCCAAACAACAACAACAACAACAACAACAACAACAACAACAACAACAACAACAATAATATATAATTAATAATAATAATAATAATGTTAATTATTATTATTTATTATTGTATTATTATTATTATTATTATTATTATTATTATTATTATTAGAGCAACAACAACACAGGACTATCTGTAATTTGACAATATAGTAATGTTACCTAAAATGAGTTTGACACTGCTGAACTAAAAGCATCTTCTGTTTCCCATAAAAATAGGTGCGACATGACGGTATGTGGTAGAAGATGTTTTTGAGCACTCTTCCTGTCTTCCAGCTGAGATTGACATTTTAACCATAAAATACAAGTAAATATCAACTGTTTCTTTGAAATGTTACTTCCACCTGATGCTTGTATTTGTCCCCAAAATGTGTGCACCTGAGTATCTAATGACAAGGAATAACAGAGATAGAATACACATCCAAGATTCCCATAGCTCTGTCTTTGTATCTCTTTCTTTCTCTCTCTATAAGCCTAAAATTAGGAAATGACTCAGCCTACTTAAACTGTTGCTCTTACAACACACCATTCTCAAAATTAACCCTTTGTTTCTGCCATGGGTCACTTTACTGAACCCTGGTGCCAGTTTCTCTTCTGTTTTCTAAGATTTGATTGAAAAGAGCAGGATTATAGATGGGTTATGCTCCTCACTAAGACTGGGGAATAAAAACAATTTAGTGAGAGGGACAAGGAAATACAAAAATGACCACAAACATATTATTTATTATTGACGCATTACTTGATCATAGCTGTACACCTGCCTGACAGACTGAGCTGACAGTATTTGTTTTATTTATGAAACTGTGCTATGTTAATAGACATAACCATACACCAGCATTAATTTGTCCTATTAGAAAGACTTAAGGTTTTTTTTCTGTGCTCTGAGATTTTGTTTACTGGAGAGTATCAATCTAGTGTAATGAAATACAAGCAGCAAAGTGACAGACATACAGTAGGAAGAGAGAAAGCCATTCCAAATGAGATTATAAACGGAGGGAGTACATCAATCAGCGCTTGGAGGCAATATTGCTTTTCCCATGACCAGACGCTGCTGGGGCTCTGAGAATATGTATTTCTATACAGCAAAAAAAAAAGTGATTTTCTAAGCGGGGCAAGGGGGATGGTGTGTGTGCATGTGTGTCTGTGTGTGTGTGTGTGTGTGTGTGTTTGTGTGCATGCGTGCATATGTGTGTGTACACATGTAACTGCCAACATAGACATACAGTATCTATTTAAATGGACCCTTAAAATGTATTAAAATTACAGTCTCTCTATATTATTAATCTAAAAAATTATTCTAATCATTCAATTATTCCAAGAAAGGTTCTAGCTATTGAATGGCATTTTACTTGGTACCTTGGTACCATGTGGAAGAGTATACTTAACTTTCCCCTATGCTGCACTCTAAGGAAAGAAAAAAATCCATACAGTCCAGCCCTACATCAGAGACTAACACCACTGAAAAGATTATGGAAATCTGGGATTTTTTTGAGTAACCCCTCTTTTTTCCCTAAGAATTACACCAAAGATGGAAATACCTACAAAGGAAATACCCATGTGGTGGAAGTTTCCTGAAGGGGTTGTTATCTTCCTAAAATGGCTCTTGTTCTAGTAGTGACATTTTGTATGATTTCAACAAATTAGTAAATTCGTAGCTAATGTGACTAAAGCTAAAGGTTATGGTCGGAGCAAGGTTAACATTTATACCTGTTTTTACTTGCATGTGTTTACAGTGGCAGTCAGAAGTTAACATAGCTTTTTCATAAACATAAACATACAGTAATTACAACATTGTACTTTCATGTTTTAATGGAAGAAAGTGGAAAGAAATGGAGAAAAATGTTTTAATGGAAGAAAGCCCCAAGAATTTTATGTACAATATTTTATTTATTTTGTCTTTACTAATATTAATGAAATGATACATGCAGGGTAAAAAAAAAGAAAAAAAATATAATGTATATATATATATATATATATATATATATATATATATATATATATAATATAATATATATATATATACACTCCCACCTTAGGTTACTAAGGTCCTGAAATGTCAAAGCCTCTTAATTTCCTGTTTGTGTTCATGATTGACTACAGCTGGTAGTTTCACTGGGCCAATATAAAAATGCTTTGTTTGACTACTCTTATTGAGTCGAACAGCACAAAGTACAATGGGAAAGTCCAATGAGTTCAGTACAGACCTGAGAAAGAGGATGGTAGATTTACTGTACAGTAAGTAGATTCACTGGTCATTTTACCAGTACCAGATTTAAGTCAAGAATTTAACTTGGAGGCATCTCTACACAACTGCTGATTCCGGGATCGGTTCAAGCTGGGAATTAGGATAAGGAATAGCTATAAGGATTAAAAGAAGACCCTTTTAGGTAAAAGAAATTGTCACCCTCAGCTGAGACAAAATAATCAGGAATAATCCAGGACCACCAAGGCACAGCCCTGCCGTGAATTGAAAGCTACTGGAACACCACTGGTACTGGCTGCAATCAAGCAATTTTACAGGTCCACTGATTGAAAGTTGCTGTCCAAGGTAGAAGATTTTGTTACAAAAAGTATGCATTCTAGCTTAAAAAATGGACAAAGTTTTGTCTAAAGGGTGTAGAGTTGTTTGACTAGCTCAGTGACCTCACCCAGGGAGATCAATGTCCACTCCCAGTCATCCTCCAACTCTGCCACTGCAGTAGTGGGTGGTTCAGTTGGCTTCAGGAGTTCCTCAAAGTGGTCTTTCTATCGCCCGGTTACCTCATCAGGTGAGGTCACCAAAGTCCCATCAGTGCTGTACATATTTTGGGTTGTTTCCAGTTTCCCCCTCCTGAGGTGCTGTATGGTTTTCCAGAAGCACCTTGATGCCACCCTAAAGTCCTTCCCTATGGCTTCTCCAAGCTCCTCCCACACCCACTGCTTTGCCTCTGCTACCACTGCAGCTGCCATTCTTTGAGCCTGCCGGTACCTTGCAACTGTCTCCTGAGTCCTCCGGGATAACATATCCCTGAACGCCTCATTGTACAGTTGGATGGTTTCCCTGAACATTGATGAACATTGACTCAAGGCTAGTAGCTTCCACAGGAATGCCAGAAAAGCTCTGCCGGTTGTTGGAGTTGTAGGCCTCTTGGACATATGGGCCTCCTCAGGGATCACTGATGGGCCCTCTGTCCAGGCTTCGCTCCAGACTGGCTTCCTCTGGACATGGTCACCTTTCTCCCTCCTCTTTCTTTCCTTGGGGTCTTGCTAAAGGATATTCAACCAAATATTAGGTTTGCTGTATGTGTATTTATGATGCTGTATGCATAATAGGCAGGAGTAGTTCAGTGATTCAGGTGTTGTACTACTGGTCAGAAGGTCAGAGGTTCAAAACCCCTGCACTTCCAAGCTGACACTTTTGTGCCCTTTTGAGACACTTAACTGTGAACTATTCATACATATAATGAGATAAATGTAAGTCACTCTGGATAACGGTTTCTACCAAATGCCATAAATGTTGATTTCAGAAACCAAAAAATTCAATATAAGTTCATTAGGTTTTCTTCCATTAGGGATGTCAGTACACTGTAAGTAAAGAATAAACTATGAGGCTAGCTGGTATATAATATAACAGTAAAAAATAATTCAGCTAGAGGGTAGTGTAATGCATCGTGGTGCAAAGCGTGTTTACTGTTAACACCCTAAAATGTAAAAAATTTCAATAAGAACACTTTACAGTGTTTTATTTTGAATAATACAACATCAAATAGACTTAAATGATTTAAAATATATTCAATAATGATGTGCATATCTTATTCAATTATAGTTTGTGCCAAGGAATAAAACAGGTTAGGGTTTGTTGTCCCCTAACTTTTTTTTCTTTCTTTTTGAAAGTATTCTTTAAAAAGCCTGTCATAAAACCAAGAAATGTGTTTAAAAAATATTTACATTCTTTGCTATATAGTTACATGTTTATGATAAATAAGTAACTGAATGAGTGTATTAATATAAACATGCAGAACAGACAGTTCAACATGGCTGAGGTATGATCCCTAATAACAACCATTTACCTTGTAGAATTTATTTCTCTTCTTGGTAAATCGACTTAAGATTTAGTTACAATGTGTTATGTTATGGCAACACAATGGTATAGTGGTTGAAACTGCCACTTCACAATTCAAGAGCTGGGGATTTAAATCTCATGTAGACTGCTGGAACATGTTCCCAGTGCATTTCCTCCTGGTACTCCTGGTTTTCTTCCACAGTGTAAAGGTGTTTCTGTTAGTAAGCATTTAGAAATTATATGAGTTTGTATGTGCCTGTGCCCTGTGATGGGTTGCCCACCTCTTTGGATAGGCTCCAGGCCCTTGGTAACCTGCAACAGAAAAAGCACTGTACATTGAGATGCATGGATATTACGCCACATTAATTAACTTATTAGTTAATACTTCTTTATTTTGGAATAAATCTATTTATTTTATTGCACCTTTGTTAAATGTTAAAGCTATAATTTACTATAATAAAAAGTCCTAAAATGTAGGATTTACTGCCACATCTGTGCCACATTTTATAACAATTACCTGATGCACAATAATGACCAGGGCTCTTCACACATAATATAAGAAAATGTATCATTACACAGAAGTTGTAGTGTTTTATGGTTATATGGATGATGATGATGACTGAATTTGGTTTGCAGTTTTTGCAGTTTTTTCTCCACGTGCAGAAACTGATTCTCTGTGTCTGATTGCATCCTCGACTGGCTTCGTTTATTGAGTAAATTGTGCCTGTCACTTCTGATGCTTGGAGAATAACTCAAACACAGCTCGTAATCATACAGGAAAACTAGGATAAAATCATGTTGTCAAGGCTGGGGAAGTGATTGCTGGATGGTGGCTTCTCAAATCAATACTCTAATTCCACGATTTATACGGGCGGTGGTGGCCGAGGAAGAAAACTTTGATAAAGTATTTCTTGGCTCACTGACCAACTTTGACCTTCTCTAGGTGTGTCAGTAGGATTAGTGTGCTTCCTGTACTGTAGAAAAATCGTCCTGAAGAATTGGGAGAGCCGTGTGTGACATTTACTCTCTGCCTCCAACCCAAACTTATTAATACCGCTAAGAATGGACTCTTCATCCTATCCTATCCTTTTCTCTTTTCATTCTATTCTATTCTATTCTATTCTATTCTATTCTATTCTATTCTATTATAATTTTTTTTAGATCTTTATGATTTTCAGCTTCTCCTCTACCCTCGCCCCCTCTATAATGGATCCTTCTATTCTATTATAATCTATTCTATTTTCTCTTTTCTACCTTCTTCTTTTTTTTTAATTCTCCATTTTAAATTACTTCATGTCTCCTTTTATGACTCTTATTTCTTTATCATTCTCTGTCTCTATTCTATTCTATTCCATTTTCTCTTTTTTAAATCTCTATTTTGTATGCTGGAGAACAATATAACAATCATCCTTGAGCTTTTTCACATTTCTTATTCCTCTCCCACTCTTGGTTTATGGGTGCCCGATGTCTTATGTTCAACCCCAAGGGCATCACATCTTTTCCAATAAGGTGTGCTACTCATTAACTATGCTTAATATGGCCTCTTCATGTGCATATGATTCCTCTTCAATTAATCTCAGCTGCTTTATGGGTTTGGAGGATGGGATGGAGCTCGGGACAGCACGGGCTCACAGAAAAGGTCTCCAGATGTCTTTTAACAGTAAAACAGTGCTCTTTACCAAAATGTTTCAAGTATTTAGAGTAATTGTTGTCTAATTATGGAGAAAGAGAGGATAATGAGGATGGTTAAATTATTATTACTGCAGAAAAAAAAGTATAGCTGAGTTAAAGCATTTAATTGGAATCAAGTCTTAATGTGTTTAGCATTCATATACCATTTGGGTTTATATATAAGACTTTAATTGTTTCTGAAATGTAAATTGCAAAAATAGTAGCAATTTTAAAAAGCTGAACTTTTGCAATACGTTTTTCCTCAAATTTAAATACTTTAATTCAGATTTGGAATGTTTGAAAACAGCAATACTTCAGGGTCACACCATCATTCATTCATTCATTATGTGGAAAAAAGAACAAAAAAACAATCATAACATTTTTGTTCAGTTTGGATTAACTACTCCTAGTTTGATATTATTTAATTTTCTTCTTTTTTTTTCCACATTTATTCCTGATAACTGAGACAAACCACTGATTGGTTGAGATCGTAGAGATCCTGACAAGTGGGATTGCACCCAGACAAAGGGGTCAAACTCATGTTATTAGTTTTCTGTGTGTGTGTGTGAGAGAAAGAGAGAGAGAGAGAGAGAGAGAGAGAGAGAGAGAGATAAAGAAAAGAGTGGGGAAAATAAATAAAATGCTCTTCTTCAATATTTCTCCTGACCATTCGGCATTGCTGACTGCTATAGACAAGCACCAGGAACAAGAAAATAAATCCTTCTGCTTGGGCTGGGCTGAGCTCTGGAGTCCAATGCCGTGTCTGAGTCAAAAAGTCATTAGAACACTGTCTGTACACATGGGGAGAATTTTTGGAGCTTATGGAGAGCTGTGCCACCAGAATGGGTGAAAACGACATGCATATATAGGAGTTATTGAAAAATTCTCAAGAAAGTGGTCATAGCCAACCTTCAAGAGAGAAAACAGCCACTTTTTTGACGTTATGGCCTAATTACCACAGGTATTCACTTTAGAATTAATTTTATTTTTTATTTTTAGTGTGAATTTCCCAAAATATGTTCTTTCAAAAACTGAGACAGGAGCTGAAACACTCTTGATAAAAGCTTTATTAGAACCAAATGGATGGGGAATTTCTTTGAAATGAGATGTCATTAGTAAATCCCACCTTAGAGAGGCAATGTCTCAAACTGGCCCAAGAGACAGTGTTGTCTGCAAACCTCCCCGCTAAAACAGAAACTTTTCATGAGAGGACAACAAAATTCTTCTGGGTGCTAAACTGTTTTGGCCTAATTATCATGAAACGAAAGTGTGTTTGGAGTTATTTTCCAACGATGTACCTGATCCCAACTGGGATTAAAGGAGGGTTTTAGGGAATAATCGAGATGGTGTGTGAATAAAA
>QNUK01000160.1:802500-827500 GCA_013621035.1 Clarias magur | reverse complement strand
AGACCCAATTAAAGATGAGCTGGCGGCTCGGGAACTTCCCTCGGACTTACAAGGGCTCATTGACCTAGCAATCCGGATCGACGCCCGGAGGCGGACACGGCGAAGTGAACGACAGCCATGTCTCTCACTACATACCACGGCCCCTGCCTTAGTCACTTCCGAGGCAACCCCTGAACCCATGCAGATAGGCCGCACACGCATTTCCCAAAAAGAGCGTCAGCGCCGCAGGGATGACGGCGCCTGCTTCTATTGTGGTCAGACCGGCCACGTGGTGCGATCCTGCCCACTAAAGGGTCAGCCCCCCCCCCCGTAGTTCTGGGGATGCAGGGGGGCCCAGCTTCTTGTTCTTTCCCGGACCAGCGATCATGCTTTGCTATAACCTTGACCCTTGGCGACCAATCATACGCCACTCATGCCTTAGTGGACTCCGGGGCGGACCAGAACCTAATTTCATCCTCTATTGTCTCCAACTTCCAGATTCCTCTCACACCCTTGTGCCAACCTCTTACCGTTCGGGCCCTTGATGGAAGTAGGCTCTCTCCCATTACCCACCGCACCACCCCCGTCACCCTACAGTTTTCTGGCAACCATGTCGAAACTATCACCTTCCTAACCGTCAAAAATGCTCATGCACCCGTTGTTCTGGGGCTCCCTTGGTTGAGGCTACATAACCCTCACATTGATTGGGTTAGGAGGAGCATCCTCGATTGGAGCCCCGCCTGCCTCTCTTCTTGCCTACACTCAGCTTCTATTAGCCGAACTTTGCCTGCATTACAAGAAGAGATCCCCAACTTAACCAAGGTTCCCACTGAATACCATGATTTACGACAAGTCTTCAGCAAGTCACGGGCTATCTCTCTACCACCTCATCGCCCCTATGACTGTGCCATTGATCTGCTCCCTGGGACCTCCCCACCCAAGGGACGACTCTACTCTCTCTCTCGCCCAGAAAGAGAAGCCATGGAACAGTACATAAATGAGTCACTCGCAGCAGGTATTATCCGTCCATCCTCTTCCCCGGCCGGAGCAGGGTTCTTCTTTGTGGAAAAAAAAAGACAAATCCCTCAGACCCTGTATCGATTACAGAGGCTTGAACGATATCACAATAAAGAACCGCTACCCACTTCCACTGATGTCGTCTGCATTCGAACTTCTGCAGGACGCCCGTATATTTACCAAGCTTGATTTAAGGAACGCCTATCACCTCGTCAGGATACGGGAGGGAGATGAGTGGAAAACCGCTTTTAACACACCCACGGGCCATTATGAATATCTGGTCGTCCCATTCGGCTTAACCAACGCACCCGCCGTATTCCAGGCCCTTATCAATGACGTCCTTAGGGACTTCATCAATATTTTTGCCTTCGCTTATCTGGACGATATCTTGATTTTCTCACGATCTGTGAAGGAACACAAGCACCACGTACGCCAGGTCCTACAACGGCTACTAGAAAACAAACTTTACATCAAAGCAGAGAAATGCGAGTTCCACTGTACCTCCACCTCCTTTTTGGGTTACTGCATCTCTCCTACAGGCATCCAGATGGACCCCACCAAGGTCAAGGCGGTCATCGAATGGCCAGCGCCCTCGTCAAGGCGGGAACTTCAACGATTCCTGGGGTTCGCCAACTTTTATCGCCGCTTCATTCGAAGTTACAGCACAGTGGCGGCACCACTTACGGCTCTCACCTCTTCTAAAACCTCGTTCCGATGGAACCTACTAGCTGAGGCGGCCTTCAAGGACCTCAAGCATCGCTTCACCACAGCACCCATCCTCATCTTCCCTGACCCCGCCCTCCAGTTTATCGTGGAGGTAGACGCATCAGAGACCGGAGTAGGAGCTATCCTGTCCCAGAGATCCCATGAGGATAATAAACTTCATCCTTGCTCCTTTTTCTCCCGGCGACTCACACCCCCTGAACGAAATTACGGCATCGGAGACCGTGAACTTCTGGCAGTCAAGCTGGCACTTGAGGAATGGAGACATTGGTTGGAGGGGGCGGAACAACCCTTCCTCGTTTGGACTGACCACCGAAACCTCGAATACCTAAAGACGGCAAGAAGATTAAACTCACGCCAGGCACGATGGTCGCTATTCTTCTCCCGTTTTCAGTTCACGTTGTCATATCGCCCCGGTTCCAAAAATGCCAAGCCTGATGCTCTTTCCCGACAGTTTTCTACCCCTCAAGACACGCCCACACCAGAAACGATCCTTCCCCTTAACTGCCTCGTAGCTACTACGCGGCTGGACGTGGAGAACCTTGTCCAACAGACTCTCAATCAAGAACCAGGTCCAAGCATCGTTCCCCCAACAAACTCTTTGTTCCTGCCTCAGTGCGGTCTCAAGTGTTGGACTGGGCCCACGGTTCCAGACTGGCTTGCCATCCGGGAGTAGCACGCACCCTTTTCCTCCTACACCAACGTTTCTGGTGGTCCACCATGAAGGAGGATGTCAAAAACTTTGTGGCATCTTGCGATGTCTGTGCCAGGAACAAAGACACAAACCGACCTCCGGAGGGTCTACTTCGACCCCTCCCCATTCCCCACCGCCCCTGGTCTCACATCTCCATCGACTTTGTCACCGGACTACCACCATCACAGAATAACACATGCATCCTGACCATTGTGGATCGTTTCTCCAAGTCAGCCCATTTCATCCCATTACCCAAGCTTCCGTCTGCCAAGGAAACGGCTGAACTTCTGGTCATCCATGTTTTCCGGCTTCACGGACTTCCCGTGGACATTGTGTCAGACAGGGGGCCTCAGTTCTCAGCCAAGTTTTGGAAGGCATTTTGCAACCTCATTGGTGCCACCCCCAGCCTCTCATCCGGATTTCACCCGCAAACAAATGGCCAAACCGAACGAATGAATCAGGAACTAGAAAAATCCCTGAGGTGCATGGCCTCTCGGGACCCATCTTCCTGGAGCCGCTTCATCCCCTGGGTTGAGTATGCCCATAACTCACTCCCGACTTCATCCACAGGCATGTCTCCTTTCCACTGCTGCCTGGGTTACCAACCACCCCTCTTTTCGGCCCAGGAAGAGGAAGTGGCCGTTCCTTCAGCCCAAATCTTTGTCCGCCGCTGCAAGAGGACGTGGCAGCGGGCCCGTAATCATTTGTCGCACACTGTGAGTACCTTCCAGCGTCATGCTGACCGTCACCGGTCTTCTGCTCCAAAGTATCGTGTTGGCCAAAGGGTTATGCTGTCTACACGTGACCTCCCCCTCAAGACCACCTCAAAGAAGCTATCTCCAAGGTTCGTTGGTCCCTTCACCATCAGTCGCATTATCAATCCATGCTCTGTCCGACTGTTGCTACCCCTCTCCATGCGTCGAATCAACCCCACTTTCCACGTCTCCCAGATTCGCCGCTTGGTCCCTTGCCCACTGTCCACACCCCCTCAACCCCCTCCACCACCCCGACTCATAGATGGGGGCGAAGCTTTCACTGTTCGCAGGCTTCTCAAGTCCCGCCGCCGCGGACGGGGGCTCCAGTACTTAGTAGACTGGGAGGGTTACGGGCCCGAAGAGAGAAGCTGGGTACCCGCCAGGTTTATACTTGATCACTCCCTAATCACCGAGTTTCACAGACTTCACCCCGAGGCACCAACGAGAACACCTGGGGGCGTTCGTAGGGGGGAGGGTACTGTCACGCCACATCAAGCCACAGCCTCGCCATGACCACCTGAGCATGCCCGCTCCATATTCCTAACCACTCCTTTCATTTCACCTCCTCAATTCCCGCTCTCCACACCTGTTCTCTGTATCACTGATCACTTCACATGCCTATTTAAGTCACGCTCAGACACCACGACATTGCCAGTTTATTGCGCGCCTTACCAGCCTCAATTTACCAGCGTTTTCTCTCGTCTCAGTCTGTTTTGCTATCGACCTCGCTCTGTTTTTGACCACGCTTTCGCCTCTCGTTACCGGATCATTGTTATCTGGAGATTTCCCGTTGCCGACCTCTTACCTGCTACCGACCACGAACCTGGATCACGGACCTCCTCTCGTCACTCCGGCTTCGACCCTCGCCCGTTTCACGACCGCGATCATTGCTCGCTCCTCGCCGAGCTCACGCTCCGTATTTCCACTGGCTCAGGTATCTCCAGCCCCTGCCGGCATTCATTGCGAGGCTCTCCCTTCCTCCTCCACGCCGGCTCTGCACGCTCTCGATTCTCAGCGCTTGCACGCCGGTATACATCTCGGATTACACAGCGGCGCTGTGCACTTCCGCATTCTCTCAAGGCTGACGTCACGCACCTCGCCGCTCGCCTCGACGCTCTCGTGCCGGCAATCTTTGCTTCCGCATTCCATTGAGGCTTTCGCCGCTCACCCCGCAGCTTGGAATTCACGCCAAGGCTTTGAACCTCCATATCATCAACTCAGTCAGTCACAAACACTCCAAAATACAACTACTCTTCGTAACACATTTCCTGCATCTGCACTTGGATCCTCCACGCCCCCTACCGAGCGTGACAATATATATATATATATATATATATATATATATATATATATATATATATATGTAATGAATATGATGAGGGGGAGGGGTTTGGGGGGGAGTGTTTTGAGCCAGATCTCTGTCTGTAACTAGCAAGTGTGATCAAATATATTTCATCAATATTCATGACCAAGAACTGTCGTCTTTGATTTGACTGACATTGCAATTCACCAATAGCATATTTGTTGTTGTTTCAAACAAACCTCTAATACATTTTAAGATGTGAAGAAAAAAAGAAAAAAAAAATTGTCGAATGACATGATCCTGAAGCTTGTGGCTGAAAATGTTTACAAAAAGCATGACTAGGAAAATGAATGATGAAATACGTGATTTTTCATGCTAATCAACCTTAGTGTTTTAGCAAAAGACACTCCATTTACTTTCTCAAAAGGTTTATTATATGGTCACGATTACTTAAAATGGTGGATGTTTGGAGGCATATTTACAGAGCTCTAAGGCAGGATATGCAGTTAACTTTCTCATGTGAAACCATATGCGGAGACTGTCTTTAAGTGTTTTTGAGCCGGAGGAGTGCTACTGTAGGTAATCAGCCCTGCTGGGGATAAACAGAGCCTGATAAGTTCTAGCACCTTCCATAGAAGCGGCGTTGCTCCTGCCGTCTGCAGGCTTATCACACATCCAGCCTTCCTCACAGTCCAATTGGCCATCGCTGCCATCCACTCATCCTCTCTCTATCCCTTTCCCTCTCCAGCTCTTTCATCTGTGGTACTCTATAAGCCTTCTGGAATAGCCGCGTAAACCACCGTCTATCTCGCCGGTTCTGATCTCCTGAATTCGATTTATTGCTCTTTGAATTGTAGCTACAAAATGATGTCCTTTTTCTTCCCAAACAGCCCCACGTCTCTCTCTCTCTCTCTCTCTCTCTCTCTCTTAATTTCTCTGGCATCAAACTGGCTGAATTGGTTGCAGTATTTATATGCCTCCAACTGAGATAAGAGTTGCGGCTCAGCGTGTACCTGAGCAAGCTTGAGAGGCTTCTTGTGACTTGTGTTACGTCTGTTGTCACCCTGAAAAAAAAAAAAAATCCCAGGTTGTCACTGCAAGCATTTTTTCATTACAATATATATACATATTTGGCTCTGTTGTGTGCATTTGTATGTGTGGAGTAGATAGATATTGTATTGACTTTACTGGCGATGTTCAGGTGTAGTGGCTAAAATGTTAAAAGCTCCACTGTTGTTAAAGGAATCATGCACCTGAGCTCAGAGCATAAGCGTGTTTTATTAGGTTGAAAATCATGCTCAGCCACTGGTTTTCCAAGAAAACTCATTATAAAAGAGTGTGATGTGTTGATTAGTGAGCTGCGAAGAGTGGAAAGAGGGTGTATTTATTGGCTCCTGTGTTTTCCTGTTTAACAAACTAATGGAGAGAGCAAGAGTAAAATGTTCTAGATTATGTTCTTGTCACAAAGCAGCAAAATTCACAGTTATACCAGAGAGGTTTGCAAGGAAATTGACGAAGCAGCTTGTTAGTTAAGTTTTGAAAACATTTTGAAAAAAAAATAAATAAAAAGGTGCATGCTGTGTTCAGGAAGAAATCAGATAATGCGCATGTTCTGCATGAAATATTGTAAGAATACAACGGACAAAGTGCATGATGCATGTTACAAAAACACTAGTTGTGTGGTGCTTTTAAAAAAAGAAAAAAGAAAAAAATCTTACAAATCAGTTGGTGTGTTGTCCATAGATTTAGGCACTAAAAAGTATGTCGACACCTGGCCTACACACTCATACGTGCTTTACGTACACTCTGTGCCGATCCTTTAATGTCAACTTTTCTCAAAAGGAGTTTTTTAAGGTTTGGAAATTTTGCTGAATCCTGTGAACCCTGGGTTATAATATTATCACAAACACAATTGTTGCTTTTTTATAAGCTCATAGACTGCATGTCAGAATGTCAAGAATTAAAGCCTTTAGATGGTCACATACTTACATTAATCCCTTAGACTGTGTTCTATACAGTAGAATAACTCAGGTATGATAGCCTCTTGCACCTAATTTGGTTTGAGGCTGTTATTCTTCATCTTACTCTGTCTCCGTAAATTCTATGGTCATGAGCAACTGCTAGTTGTAAAACAACTTAATAAACTTCCTTCAATCAGACGTCTGTCTGAGTCCTGGACCTACACAGAAACATTTGCAGAGTTTATTAAACAGATTAGCTTAAATCCTTCATTGTGGAAGCTATGGCACATGTCCTGCTTGGAGCAGCGAAATCAATAAGACGTCAAAAGCCGGGCATGTCTTTAGCTCCCAGGCCTGCCTGCGGTGGTCTTTAACATCCCCTGTGAGACATCGTGACAGACAGCTGCAGGGTAGATAGACAGAGCAGTCTCACTGCACTGGCAGATGTTGGACATCCGGCATGAGAGATACATACATACATACATACATACAAAGTCCTGATCTCTGTAAATGAGAGAAGCACAGTTTGCTACAGGAAGAATTAAAGTTGTGTGCGTATAGTACTTTATAACACTTAAAAGTGGGAGTCAATTAAATCGGGTGCGTCTGTGTAAGAAATCTCCAAACTGTTCTGAAATGGTTCTCCACTAGAACAATTCAGCAACTCCGAGTTAAATACTCCTTCAGGATTTCGGCCCAGCCGTGCAGCTGGAGGCCCTCTGCTCTGATATTGTGCTCAAATTGGCAGGTGGTGCGGTCGGGGCCATGAGGGATACTCGCCGCTCCTCCTGGGACCCCACTTGGCCAGCTTTCATCCTCATAATTATAATAAATTTGACATTTCACAGATAATATTGATTTCTCTATTTTAGCATTTCACCATAGGTGACATAGTGTAGCGTCAAGAATGAAATTTCTATTGATCTCCCGCGCATTAATCCCTCTTGTGTATGTGATCATTTTTATAAGACCTTTTACCGCACATAAATCAATATTTCATATCTGCCGCTGCGACAGAGGAGATGTCATATTTGTAAACTGCGGTTTGACACCAACGATTCTTTTTCCCTGCTCCGGCTGCAACTGTGCAAGACCAGTCAATTTGAGTGCCTGCGAAAAGGCGAAAGGATACAGAGGGTTGAGAGGAGGGGAGAGAAAAAAAACAGACAGGCCCTTCTTCTTTTCTCCCCTCCTCTCATGCCCCCCCACCACCACCTCTAACGATGAAATAGCATTTTAGAAGGGAAATTAGCTAGTGGGTGGTAAGTGATGCATAATTAAAATGAATTGGCTAACCGCCGCAATTGATTAGCCCTCTCCAGCACTGGATTTATTGACCACAACACTAATTTGGCTGTTAACTTCTCATTGGTGTAGTTCTTTGTTCTGAGAAAGTGTACTCCGTGGTTTCCTGTTAGTTCTGTAAATCAGGCAGCCTCTCCAGACAGGGGTACCTGTTTAAATTTGATCATGGCTGTTAGTTATCACTAAGGTCTTTTATATATTTTGACATGAATATATATATAATATTACCTACATTTGGATATTTGTAGCAAGCTAGCAATTCACACAGCTCAGGTTTTCTGACATGTTTCAATATTAAATATAAATGTTAGCATTAAAGAGCAGGTTTTCCTACAAATGTATTTGTATGAATTTGAATAAAATCAAATCACATTACTCTTGTTGATTAGAGTTTGTACAAATACCCAGTGGAGATTTGTCGCTGCACCGGAGCTGTTTACATGAGAACTGACATACTGTAAGTAGATGACAATTATATGGTTAGCTATTTTTTATTTCTAATTAAAACAAAATACCTAAAAAAATTTTCTAAACAATGTTGCAAAAGCAAGCTAAATATTAAACATCTACTGATACTCCACGTTCCCTTTCTAAATCAGGTAAAAATACATAAACTTTATTTTTAGTTCATATTGGTGAAGCAAATAATACAGCAAGGATCTGTGATAGCTGCAGATTAGCGTGGACGAATTTACTATAAGGAATAACACATCATGGGGTTTGCTGTCACTGGAAAATATTCAAACCTTAGGATGAAGTGATGGGACTGGTCACAAAGCAAAGTTTATTTCACTGCACCAAACATTTATTGTTTTAGGTTAAAATCATATTCTGGTGTGTTTTGTTGCTCTATTCCAAACCAAAATGCCAGTTATTACAAATACCTATTAGACCCAAATAACCACATGTTCTACTTACATAAATAGATAGGTAGATAGATAGGCTGGCAGGTATATAGATATATATATCTCTCTCATCTCACTCATCATCTATACCGCTTAATCCTGTATTCAGGGACATGGGGGCCTGGAGCCTTTCCCAGGAGACTTAGGGCACATGGCAGGGTACACCCTGGACAGGGTGCCAATCCATCGCAGGGCACAGGCACACTCTACGGGCAATTTGGGAACACCAATTAGCCTAACTTACATGTCTTTGGACTGTGGGAGGAAACCGGAGTACCTGGAGGAAACCCACCAAGCACGAGGAGAACATGCAAACTCCATGCACACAGAGACGGGAACCCAGACCCTGGCAGTGCAAGGCGACAGTGCTAACCACTATACCACCGTGCCGCCTTTATATATATATATTGGTTCTCTCTATATATATAAAAGAGAGAGAGAGAGAAGGGGGTATAAATAATAAAACCACATTATTAATTCAGAGATCATTTTTGTTTTCCTTTGAACATAGTGGAATTGGAAAGAGAAACCTCCTGTCAATGCTCTCGACTCTGATCATTTCCAACCACTTAGCTGCGAGATTTTGTTATGTGGCTTTGAGAGGGACATGACAGTGAGAGAATGCATGCCTGTTTGGTGGAAAATAAAAAACTCCAGTCACCAGACACCTGACCTTTTCCCGTTTTTCTCTCAACATGTCCCTTTTTTTCCCGCCAATGAAAGCTCTTCGTGTGGTGCCTCAGGAAGGCCAATGCATTAAGAGCATATGCTAATTCTGGCAGTCGCTCCTAATTGATGCCGTTTTACCAAGTAAACAAGACTTCTGTCCACAATGGACCTGTTTCTGCCAGCTAGAAGGAGACAGGGCTCTGTAATTTCTTTAGCGAAGAGCTTGACTATTGCAGTGCCATTATTGCAAATTATAAGGCTTCCTTCAGGATACATTAAGTGCTATTCTCGTTTATTTTTTAAAGGCCATCCTTCTCTTTCTTCTGTCTCTGTCTATTATCTTCCTCTCTCTCTCTCTCTCTCTCTCTCTCTCTCTCTGTATGTGTGTGCCTGTGTGTGCACGTGTGTTTCTTTGTCACTCCGTGGTCTGTCTTTTTTGGAGAGGTGAAATCAATAAGATGTCAAAAGGCAGGCATGTCTTTAGCTCCCAGGCCTGCCTATGGTGGTCTTTTACACCCCCTGTGAGACATCATCTTTGTGTGACAGACAGCTGGAGGATAGACAGGTCTCAATCGAGAAGTCAGACAGCACAGTCTCAGTGCACTGGCAGATGTTAAATATCCAGCATATAAAAACACACAGTCCTCATCTCAAAGATCAGAGGAGGACATTCAAATGTGCTACAGAATGTCTCACAGTTCGGTGTGTGTGTGTGTGTGTGTGTGTGTGTGTGTGTGTGTGTGTGTGTGTGTGTGTGTGTGTGTGTGTGTGTGTGTGTGTGTTTGTGTGTGTGTGTGTGTGTGTGTGTGTGGTTGTGTGTGTGTGTGTGTGTGTGTGTGTGTGTGTGTGTGTGTGTGTGTGTGTGTGTGTGTGTGTGTGTGTGTGTGTGTGTGTGTGTGTGTGTGTGTGTGTGTGTGTGTGTGTGTGTGTGTGTGTTTGCGTGTGTGTGTGAAGATTGTGATATTGGCTTGGTATGCCAAGTGTGTCAGTGATGTCATATTGTATAGTATCACATTACATGCATACACACATATTTGTTTTTAAATCCTTGTGGGGACCTTTTAGTGACACACTAATATTAAGATCCACCAGAATCAAACCCTAATCATAATCCTTAATTAAACCTATAGATGTTTTATTATGAAACGGTGAGATATTCCTATTCATTTGGTCCCCAGAAAGATGTAAAATCATAGGCACACTACACACACACATACAAACACTCATTGCTATCATTCTATATCTCTCCATCTCTCTCTCGCTCTCTTTCTCCAGTTCATGGGCCGTGAGGGTGTGCCGCGATTCCTCTCCTCCGTCAGAGATCTATCGCTCCTGTCACTCCTCTAATGTTCTGTGAGTGTGTTCCCTCGTTCTCGGTAATGGTGATGGAGCGACTGTCTGAAGGCCTTTAGTTCTTTCTGCTCATATTGGAAAAAGGGGATGACCCTTCAGATCGCCACCTTTTAACACCATCGCACCATTGATGTGTGCGTGGTGTGTGTGTGTGTGTGTGTGTGTGTGTGTGTGTGTGTGTGTGTGTGTGTGTGTGTGTGTGTGTGTGTGCGTGCGTGCGTGCGTGTGTGTGTGTGTGTGCGTGTGTGTGAGTGTGTGTACGCGTGCTAGTGTGTGTGTGTGTGCGTTGGAGTTTGAGTGAAGAGGGGCACAATATCATCTGTCTCTCTGTCTCTCTGTATGTGAATGTCTTTCTGTCCTCAGGATGAACTGACTCAGAATTGTCTTTCATCTATCACAATGTGAAGGACATTTGACCTCTCAGCTGCGTTGTTGTCTTGTTGTGGATCTGTCCCTCTATATGAGACGTGAACCATAGAGTTTGTCTCTGTCGTTATCTTATTGTGTGTAAATGCCATCTTACACCATCTTCACTGTCAGTTTAAAGCAATTATGTATCATAGACAGACTGCAATGAGTTATAAAATATTTCACCACCTAAAATGTTTTCTTATTTTATTGTCACCAGGAAATCCAGATTCTATGAATATGCAAATTGGATATCATACTGTATTTGCAGATTTAGATGTTAGATGAATCACAGGGTTATTTTCTTTAGACATTTTTCTGGTGTATGGAATTATTTTCTTCCATTTTTCTTTTATTTATTTATTTTTTTTTACATCTAACCTTTTGTCATCACCTGAGAAGTTTATTATAAGCATTTTGTTTAAGCATTTTTTCTGCATGATATGTTTTTAGTGCATGGAACTAAACTTAGTGGTTAGCACTGGTGCCTCACACCTCCAGTTTGAGGTCATCTTTCCTCCAGTCCATGTGGGGAGTTTGCAAATGTTTTTGGGTTTCTCTAGGTCCTCCGGTTCCCTCTCTACACAGTTCAGAGACATTGGACCAAACACAGTCCAAAGGCAATGTAGAATGATCAGCATTTCAAAATTACCTGTAGTGTGTGTGTGTGTGTGTGTGTGTGTGTGTGTGTGTGTGTGTGTGTGTGTGTGTGTGTGTGTGTGTGTGTGTGTGTGTGTGTGTGTGTGTGTGTGTGTGTGTGTGTGTGTGTGTGTGTGTGTGTGTGTGTGTGTGTGTGTGTGTATGTATGTGTGAGTGTGTGTTTGAGCTGTATTGATTATGGATGGAAAGAAAACTGCTGGAATACACCTTCCCATGTAGACCATGTGATCACATATTACCCACAAAATTACGTGTGAAAAACAAACTCACATATGAAATGGATGCAAAACCTACAACATGCAATATCAATTTAAGAAACTAACAAATTCCTTTCCTTGGACACTTAACGTTTTTTTTTAATTATTATTTGTTTTTTTACTATTGTAATTTTTATATTTGTTTTTCAATAACAAATTGCTTACTTTATTTTTTTTATGAATAATTACTTCTTTTTTTTCACAGGGTTGTTCCAGTAACTTAATAAACCAGTTTTGTTTAGCATAAACGTGCATACTGGAATCTGATTTCTTTTATGATGAAACAGCATTTCATATTTAACAATTACATTTTCTACTCAGATTTTCTCCCAGTGTTTCTTATATTAATAGAATATATCACCTACTGTAGTGAGAATGTTCACTCTTACTGTAGATGTGAGTATATACTCAAATCCATTCATTATTTTACATGTAGAAGGACTTCATAAACTTTCCTGTTTCATCTAGAGTCTAAATGTTTCTGCCTTTACCTAATAAATATAATCTATTCAAATATAATGATCATATTTTTCATAATTATGGGTATTTATACACACACATCAGACCTAAAGTCTAAATGGAAAAAAAAAACTTTTAAATAAGTTAAAAGTTATTAAAATAGAATAGGTTAAAAGTTATTAATAGTAAAAGTCCGTATGGTAAGTTAGAAATTATTGATACTTTAAAAAATGTAATTTAGGTGAGCCAATCATTTCCTGCAGACAACGATCATTTAGATTTTTGACCATGACTGATTTTGAGTCCACAATTACTTATCATCCTCCTGATAATGTCTCCTTGTCATATGTAACCGCCTTCTAGAATTTCTGGAGATGTTTTGTTTGAAGAGACACCGCTAAAGTATTTTTGATTTATCTCCATTTGTTAAAAGAGTTTGACCTTTGGAAATTTAATTCCGCAAAATATAAAATGTTTGTTTTGCCTGCAAGAGAACAAATGGCGGCTTCGAGGGCAGGAGAACGCCATTGTTGATGGCGGAGATATTTAATCGCGCAGAATTAACAACCGCCATGGTTTCCTTAGATTAGATTAAGGAGCTATTCTTCTATTTTCCAATGCACTTGATAAGCCGTAGTTAAAAGTATCCATTTGTTCTTTCTATGTAACCGAATAAACAATATGTATATTTACGTATTTTAAGAATGAAATTCAATCAAAATGCACATATTACATTGAGGCCCGGTGAAGGGAGGCTGAAATTTAATTTGGCAGCCAGGAATTCAGTTACTGAGTTAAAGACTTTAGAAAAAAAAAAGTCAGACTAGCGCTTGGAGTAAAAACACTGCTCATGCTTTATTTTAATCTATTGTTGTAATTTCTGTGGACGATGTCAGGTAATATGTCAGAGATCCCCTGTGCTAGACTTACAACATATGTCATATATACTTAAGTCTGAAAGTATATATATATATATATATATATATATATATATATATATATATATATATATATATATATATATACACACACACACACATACATACACACACAAGCTTAGATGTTACTGTTAGGGTTTCATGTTTAGATGGACTAAGAACTATTAATTCCTGCTTTGACTATAATAGATGCTTTAATTTATGACCCCCTTCCCCCATCCCTCTACCCGGGGCATGGGTCGCAGTCAGCCGGTGCTTTAATAACGGCATTATCCCAGAAGGTCCCAGTGTTGGGATAAATCACACATGAAGCCCTAGACGGAGATAGATTGGGAGGAGTAATTAGGCAAACCTCCATGCCGCCTTCAATGCCACTCATTTAGCACACACTCTTTATCAGTCTCCGCCTCAGAGCAGCACGCTGCCCTATATGTCCATATGTGTGTGTGGGTGTGGGTGTGTGAGAGAGTGAGAGAGAGAGAGAGAGAGAGAGAGAGAGAGAGGGAGACGTTTTAAAATTTCTTCGTTATGTCATGGCAGAGACAGAGCCTGTACAGCTGAGTGTCACCGGCTCTTGCTCGCCCTGCGACGCCTAGCACAGTTGGAAGGGTCTTAATTGGAAGGAGTCGACTACACACACCCAACACGGAGACGGGTGCTGACGAAGGGAGACATGGGACATGATGCTTACCCTCACTCGGCCCACCTTTCTCTTTTTCTCTCTCTCTCTCTTACATACACACACACTCCATTTTTCTGATATGTGGTCAGCATTAGGGGTGTATGCTCTCTTTGTCCACTTGGCCTTATGTTCACATGTCACTATGTTCAATACAAGTGTCTGAGTGTGTGTCTTTCTCTGAATACCTGAATTCCACATGTGTGGAATCTTCTGGCGATTTTCCTGACGGTCCTGAATACTCATGTGCACGCACTGGATCAATGCTACAAGTCATTTTGTTAATATTTACACTATCTTTTTCTTTACATACTTAATGTTAATTTGCAAGTTTCCAAACATTACTGTTACAGTACTGTTACTGCAGCTCTACTTTTCCTGCTCTCATTCAGAGTCATGCATTTTATGTTTCCTCACAGTTCTCAGTTTTCCCCAAGATTTTAACTTGTGCTATAATTTCCAACCTCCAACTGGTGAAAAAAAAAATTACTTAGAAAATCAACACAATTGCTTACAGCATGAATAGAAAACAATGCAGCAGCTCTTATCCTTTTAAATTCATTATACTGTTTATATGCATTACCCAGCCAAGAAAAAAAAAATCACACACTGTAATATTTATTTTTACCACCTTCTCTTTTGATTATGACCATTGCATTGTTTTGATAAGCTTATGCAATGTCACAACATTTATTTCACATTCAAAATATTGTGTTAATGGGAGAGTCAAACCAATGTGTAAAATCTTCTCAAGTACTATACTTCCTAAAGATTTGCAAAGGAGTTAAGGGTCTGTGGTGGCCAATCCATGTGTCAAAACCATGATTCCTGAAATGTTCTTCCACAATTTCAGCCCGGTTAATCCTGGCATTGTCATTTTGAAATATGGGCATGCAGTTTTTGATGGAAAAAAATGGTCTTTTGATATATTCAGGTAGTGAGCTTACCTCGGGTTTTGGGCACATAATGTTGCTGAACTTAGACCTGACCAATTGAAGCAACCCCAGATCATTTCACTCTAGGCACTAGGCATGATGGGGTGGATCACTCTGTAAATCTGGACTCTTCAGACCACATGACCTTTTCTAATGCTCTACAGCCCATTCCTTATGCACTCCAGCAAATTGAAGCCTTTTTTTTTTTTCATTTAACCTCACTGATAAGTTGTTTTCTTAAGGCTACACAACTGTTTAGTCCCAGTCCTTTGAGTACCTTTGGCATTCTGCTTACAGAACCGCTCTTATTTTCACTATTAAACATAGCCTTCAGGTCTACTGTTGGTCTACTTGTGAATTTGATTTCATTAAACACTCTGCCATTACTTTCATTCAGGATATTTTTTCAACCACATATTCCTTCTTGAAGATAATGGATTTTAATGCATTTTTCAGTTCTTAATTCAATTCTAATTGTTTCAGCAATATACTTAATTGTTTTCTGTTTTTGATGCAGGACAATCATTTGACCCTTCTAAAAACAGAGTAACATTTTTGCCACAACCACAGGAAATGTCTTCTGACATGGTTGTTTAAGAAATCAGTGTATCAGTTAAGGTTAAATAACTTGCTGCCGGCTGAGCCATATTAATCACTGCCCTAATTATCCAATGAAAGATTCTTACCTATTTTCTTTGTTAAATCCAGGTTGGCTGGGCATTGCACAACATCAAGTATTTGCATGAGACCCATCAAGATACAGACACATCAGCTTGTTACATTTATACCAATGGCTATTGAGTATTTTGTACCATGAACACATGGAAATTTACACAATTCCATCCTCCCAAGTGAATGTAATGCTTTTAATGCTTACAGATAATGCTTTTAATGCTTTAGTTACTTTGCTTATTTGTTTTTCCTATTTAGTAAAAGTAACATACTTCTTTTTGATTTGTTCAAGGTTCTTTGGTCAGTGATTCACATTATACTTTCAAGGTTCCACCAGGAATTTTTAGCAGTCCGACTGGTCTATTCTACCCAAGTTTCATTTTTAGATGTTCACTTAGGAAGCCCTATCTACTCAGCACTCTTTCACTTGCCCCAATTATTTCCACTTTGCTGTGTGGATCCAATCCCATGATATAGTCTTGGGATATGAGCAAAAAAAAATCTGGATTTGAGCAAAAATAAATAAAAAACAAAGAACAATTCTGTGCACCTGCATGAGTTTGAGAGAGTGTGCTAGGATGATAGAGCTCATGTAGGCATGGAAAGTCCCTTAATGTTAGGTATGCTTTAAAGTTGTCTGAATGTCAAATTCAAATTCAAATTTTATTCGTCACATACACAGTCATACACAGTATGATACAAAGTGAAATGCTTATACGACTGCTATTGACCTACAATAAAAATAAATAAATAAATAAAACACACTTATTTACATAAAATACAGAATAAGAATAAAATGAAATAAAGTATTTGAATAAGATAAATATAAGAAGTTAAAGAATATCTAATAAAATAGTGGATATATACAGTAATGAAATGTAATGGAAATGTGATGTAGTGCAGTCCAGAATGTAGTGAAGTTCAACTTCACAGTGTGCAAAAAGTGCAAGTGTGCAAATGTTCCATGTGTAAACCGGTTGTGCATGCTGGTAAAAAGTAAAAGATAAACAGTCTGCAGTCCTGAGGTGTGCAAAATGTGCAAGTGTGTGAGTTTTAGGTCCTATGTGGTGTTGTGATTGAGAGTTCGTATCGCCTGCGGGAAGAAACTCCTCCTCAGTCTCTCTGTATTGGCCTTGAGGGAGCGGAAGCGCTTTCCTGACCGCAACAGAGAGAACAGTCCATTGCTGGGATGACTGAGGTCTTTCACGATCTTCCTGGCCTTGGTCCAGCACCGCTTGTTGTAGATCGTCTGAAGGTTAGGGAGCTTGGTACAGATGACACGTTCAGCTGATCGCACCACCCTCTGTAGGGCTCTCCTGTCCTCCATGGTGCTGTTCCCGAACCAGGTTGCGATGTTTCCCGTCAGGATGCTCTCTATGGTGCAGGAGTAGAAGTTCCTGAGCACCTTAGAGGGCAGTCTAAAGTGTCTCAGGTGTCTGAGGTGGTAGAGACGCTGCCGGGCCTTTTTCACCACGGTGTTGATGTGACAGGACCATGACAGGTCCCGCGTGATGTGAACACCGAGGTATCGGAAGCTGTCCACTCTCTCCACTGGTCTCTCGTTGATGGCGGGGGTCTTGTAGTTCCTCTCCTGCTTAGTACTAAAGTCCACTATCAACTATCAATTATAATAATATAATTGTAATAAAGTTCCTCTAGCACCAGTTCTCCAGATTTCCAATCTCCTCCATGTAGGCCGTCTCATCGTTGTCAGAGATCAAGCCCACCACGACCGTGGTGTCTGAATATCCTAACATTATGTGATTTTCCTCATATGAGTCATTCTTTCCCCTCATCCCCATTCCTGTCTTTATTTTTTTTTTTGCCCTCCTAGCTGGCCCTTCTTCCACCGAGGTCTCCCCTCCTCCTCTCCACTACCTTTCAGAGGGATGAAGGGATAAATGGAGATGAAAGCTAGAAATCAGAAACACTTGATTCATGATGTACCTCTGTCAGGCTGTTAAGGAGGCCTCTCTCCCCCTCTCCCTCTCACGTCTGTATAATGAAGAGTAACAGTAGCATGCACACACGATGACTGTGTCAGAAGGCATCAGGATTGGCTGATTATGGTGTGCTAAATATTGATCGCTGCTTCACATGTGTCAAAATTCCCTCCTACCTTTAATTAGAATTTCCCCATGTGGCATGTACAGAAACTACCCGAATACATTACCCCCGGCAGGAGTGGGAGGTGTCCTCTATATAATTGTGACCGCTTGTCTTTCCTCCTTTCTCCTGAGTTTTGAGGACTCATGGCCGTCTGTCTGACGCTTCTGAGTTCCTGTATAATCAGGCTAATTTTCCACCTTTTATCACAGAATGATCTCTCTCTCTCTCACACTCTCTCCTTTTTCTATTCCCTCCCTCTTTTTCAAAGACTATCTCTCCGTCCTGTCATTTCCCCCTAGCTATTGCCTTGTTAAAAAAGAAAGCACCCTTCATCTCATTTTTTCCTGTACCCAGCTCTTTGCATATTCTTTTGACCAATTTCTTACACTTTTTAGGATTTCTCTAATATTAGATTTGAATATTTAAATCACAGTAAAAGTCATTTATTTAGTCAAGTATTTGATTTGATCACTTTTTATTATATGTTGTCCTATTTTCCTTAAATTCCTCCAGTTTTTCATACTTTGACCATTTGTCCCCGGTTTCAAATTATACAGAATAAATATGTAAACATTTTCACTATTTTTAGCTTTTTTTCCCCTACACTTTTTTCCTTCGCACCAATATTTTTCCCATCAATTTTTCCAGATGTTCCCATTTTCCCTACACTTTTCACCAATATTTTGCTGCACACGTGTACCTATTCTCCTCTGATATCTGAGATCTGTAATGAAATGCTTTTATTTTGCCTTCTTTTCTAATTTGAATAACAAATTACACTACAAATTGTTTTAAATGACAAAAACTTGAGTTTGAGGTAAAATATTAAAACTATTGCTTAGTATCAGTTACACCTGTTTTTTACTTCAGTGTTGCTATGCAAATATTTTGTGCAAATATTTATAATCCATTTTAGATGGATCAATCAGAGTGTCTCCTGAACAAAGGCTTCAATAGAAGAGATTAATCATGGAAAATTAAAATTACCAATATACCGATTTTGTCTATGAACATTTTTAAACCTTCCATTTTTAAATTATTTAATTAATTTATTATTTCTTTTAAATAAAAATAAAATCCTAGATTTGAACCCCCACTGTGTATGTGGTAGGTTTTCTTAATCTTTTTCACAATTTCTTTCTAATTTCCCTTATTTTCTGTTTAAATTTCATCCTTTTTAACATACTTTTTCTCTTGAATTTCCTTCATTCTTTGTCAAATTTTAGTCATCAAATATCTATTGCCAAATTTTGCAAAATTACTAATTTTATGGTTATCCTTTTTACAATTTTACAATTTTTCATATTTTACTTTTTCCTACAATTTTGCCTTTGCCATTAGTTTTCTCTATTTTATTATTTCACCAACATTTCCCCCAATATAAAAAAAAATATTTTTGTAGTTTTGGTTAATCTTCCACCCTTGCCCCAAACATCTGTCGTAACTTTCCTTTCGCATTTTATCCAATCATTCCCTAACTTTGTCATTTTTTTCCTAAATTTTGCAAATCCCAGTTTTCTGAATTTCCCTACTTACTTCCATTTTCCTCATATTCGTCAATATGTTCCCGTTTATTTTGACAAAAATTCTCAATGTATGATCTTTTTATCTTTCTCCTATAATTTTATCAAAAGTGATGTTTTTTTTTCACTTTCACTTCCTGTCTTTTCTCTTCTAATCTCATTTACTTGGTACATGGTTTACTTTTTTTACTTTATTGTTTTATTTTTCCCATTTTCTTTATAGGCCTTTTTTCTTTTTTTTCTTACTGTCTGACCCAAGGTGTCTCTCACCAGAGAGAGAGAGAGAGAGAGAGAGAGAGAGAGAGAGAGACTATGCAGGGAGAGGGGGCTCTCTCTATTAGTTTGTTTCATGCTACACTGCCTCAGTCACTGACCTGTGCGAACCATGACAAGCCACAGAAACGCAGCCTCAGCCAATCAGAGACAAGCTGGAAATTAGCACTGGTCTTTGCATTTGGCAGACAGGGTCTAGGCGAAGGCTAGGTCTGTGACTATTCCCACACTGTTACCTGGCCATACCACATTTTATTGATTTTAGATTTGATTTGTTTCAGAGAGAAAGAGAGTCCCTTGTGGTGCTAAATAGTTCTCTAAATATTTTAGTATGTTTTGTATGGAATGTATTGAGTTTGACTGAGAAATGGCAATGACCTTAAGTCAATGCATTAGGCCTAGAACAGGTGAGGAGTGTACTTGTGTATGTGTGTTTTGTCAGGACTTCACAAATTAAGATCTATTTCAATTTAAATTTTCCTATTCAATAACTCAACAACAACTTAAATGTACTTCTTTTCTGCATTGACATTTGCCAGCTCTAGTGTTTTATTTTGTTTCTGATTTCTTTCTTTTTTTTTTTCAACTAGACCTCTCCAGCAATCTTCTCTACTTTTTCAGGTCATGAATTCTAGCTGATTTTTTGACTACTTTGCACACGCTGTGAAGGCAGGTGTATTAATCTCCTGTGTGGTCTTTCAACCCTTTCATTATCTCTATGTCTGTCCATTTCAAGTTTTGGATGAAATATATCAACACATAAATTGCCTGGCCAAAAGCAGTCACCATTTCAGAAAGGTCAAATTAAGAAAACAACTAAAGATATTTGAAATTATTGTAACATGGTTGCGGCACGGTGGTATAGTGGTTAGCACTGTCGCCTTTCACCGCCAGGGTCTGGGTTCGATCCCCGGCCAGGCTCGATTCCCGTCTCTGTGTGCATGGAGTTTGCGTGTTCTCCCCGTGCTTGGTGGGTTTCCTCCCACAGTCCAAAGACATGTAGGTTAGGCGTTCCCAAATTGCCCGTAGTGTGTGAATGAGTGAGTGTATGTGTCTGTGCCCTGCGATGGATTGGCACTCTGTCCAGGGTGTACCCTGCCATGTGCCCTAAGTCTCCTGGGATAGGCTCCAGGCCCCCCTGACCCTGAATACAGGATTAAGCGGTATAGATGATGAGTGAGTGAGAGTGTAACATGGTTCAACACATTATCAAAACCTAGAAGGACAGTTCTGAAAGGATTTGTGGAAGAAAAGTCATCAGAAAACAGCACAGTTATGTGGCAATAAAATTAAGTCAACTGATGACCTGAATGTCCTGAATGACCAGGTCTTCCCATCAGTGGATTTTTCTTTTCCTGATGTCACCGGCATATTCCAGGACTCAAATTGTAAATGTGTAGTTCTGGGAGCATGATGAATCATTTTCACACATGAACTGGCCACCGCATTGTGTGCTGTATTGAAAGCTAAAGGTGACTGAATGAAATCTTGGAGTATGTGATTATTATTATTATTATTATTATTATTATTATTATTATTTTTATTAACATGAAAAAAATCTATTAATTTGTGAATTCATTTCCTGAACCATTAATTCTAGTATGAAATTCTGGCAAAGAATAAAGTGGGTATGCCATGGAAATACTGTGTGCTTAATTAATTTCCCCCTCTTACACAAAACCTGCTATGCTATTTTTCTGTTTTTAAAAACAAATTGTAAAATCAACTTCAGCAAATTCTTGTCAAGAAAATGTTAATTATTTTTATAGCCGTGGTTCTACAGTATAAACTCCTGAGTAGCTACAAAGACTTTTGAAAATCACCTGAATGCCTTCTTCTGCTGCTGCACATGTCTGATGCCATATTTCCAATAAATATTTCTAAGCTAACTTTTTCTGGAATCTGAAAAAAAAATGTGAAGATTATCTAAAGTAATAGAACAAAAGGTAAATACTATTTGGAAATGTGTTTCGGTGTGCCCAACACACTTACACCTGTGGAAAGAGGATTTAACTTTGACACGATTTAAATTGGAGAATTTGTATGGTGATCAATAAGATTTTGCATTCTGAATATCACATGGAGAGATGAGAAGAATATGAATTGAACCAGTGGAGTCCAGGTAATTAAGCAGGCTCAGGGAGGACACATGCTGTAGCAAGCGAGAACCATTCAACCACTGTTGGGTAGCTGTATGGCTGCTTGATGGCTTGTTGGCTAACAGTGCATGTGCTTAATTAAGTATTTGACTCAAAACGAAATAGACTCCAGCAAAAGAATGAGAGATGAGCGATCAGCAACACAAAGCACCAGTTAGCACTATTACCAAGGCTAGCAATGCTAATGAAAGAAAAAGTTTAAAATAAACCATCAAAATGAGATTAAAAATGAGCAAAATATGACAAATTTTTAACATGTTTGAATTTTTAAGAAAACTTTTTTTATCTTTCTTGATAAACTGTTAACTGTTGTTGGCCGCACTGTCTTTTCAACACTTTCTGGGCAACTATCTCCCCGGTCACTGCTGTGCAGAATGTGAATGTGTTACATCAGTTTATTTGTAAATGTGGTGGAAGAAAAAAATGGATTCCCAATTTGTGATTTGCACAAAATAAGAGCAGTATGCAGGGATTATTATTATTATTATTATTATTATTATTATTATTATTATTATTATTATTATTTATTATTATTATTATTATTGTTGTTGTTGTTGTTTTCTGGTCTGAGGGTGTACCTTGTGCTGAAACAACTCACATGAAGCAAAGTGTTTGGATATCTGCAAACAAAATTTGGACCAATACGCTAAGGAAGGTGAAAATTCCCTAAAGAGAATCATTACTGGTGACAAGGCAAGGATTCATCACTATGAGCCTGAGAGTAAACTGCAGCGGGTATGGAACAGAAACATCTTTAATTGCTAAGTTTTCTGGGATTCTCAAGGGCCAGTAGTGTAACATTATTAGGAAAAAGGTTCAACATTGAACAGTGTTGTTACAGGATTTTGCATGACAATGCACGTCAGCACACTTCTGCCCACACTGTCAATGCTCAGGCTTGTTGAAAGATGGACAAAGTGTCAAGTGTACTGAAAAGCAAGATGATTATGTCTAAAAACTATATTTGTCTTTTTCTAAAAGTTCATTAAAATAAATTCTACAGCCTGAGTGCAGATCATTTTTGACTCACCCTTGTAGAAGCCAGAAGTAATGCAAACTGATAGGAAAAATTTTATGGGCTTTCTATAAGTCACTAAGGTGTTTTCAAAAGCACAAATGCCAAAACATGGTACAGTATAATGGTGATCTTTAGACTTTACACTATAACTCCACCTTCTGCAGTTTTGGCACACTACATAAATCAGTCCACTGATTTACTAGATAAATAAAGTATGCAATTTAGCATCGATTACATAATGGTTGAGTTGTAATTTTTAAAAAAAGAAAAAGCAAACAGTCAAACAGAAAGCAGTGGCAGCAAATTAAATCAAGAACAAAAATGTATTAGGTTTTCATGCACACAAAACTTTTTCAATTTCAACAATTGTTGAAGACTATGAGAAACATTACATAGAATAAAATGTGTCAGCTTACAGCATCGTCACTTATAGCATTGTGATTGAACAACATCTAAATCTTATAATGTCCGATTTCACAGAACGGATCACGGACATAAAGAGACGTCTACCTTTAATTTTCTACTGCTGGAGTGTAAATGTCCTTTACTTGCTACAAAACTAGACTTTTTATCATATTTCTTGGCATGCCTGTATATGCACACAAGAACATTTCCAGGTGACTCTTACTGAGATAAACCTAAAATATTAGAAATGAAATGTAAAGAACAAAATAAAAATACTACATCACGGAAGCACTTGTAAAAACTCACAAAAGCCACATTAAACACAAAAACAAACATAATGTTGTTAATGAACAGGGAAAACAGGGATATTCACGTTTAAACAATAATGACACTGATAAGTGAATGAAACGACTAAATGCAATAAAACGGAGGTTCAACTCGGATCAAGTTTCTATTGTAACAGTAGATCAGGAAATGTACCATGTTTTGTTCTGAAAATATGTTTTTTAGAAAAAGGCTGATCTGAGCTGAGGTTCCCATCTGGCTCTTTTTCCCCTCACTGTGTGCGCTGCTGTGTTTGGCACAGGGGGCCTTGCTGATTGTGTGCTGTGGTGTTAAGTCTAGATGGCCGGGTTTGTTCTGTTTTCTGTATGTGTTAAGTCTGTGTGTGGAGGTGGCAGGTGTTTTATTGCACTGGGTTCGACTGGGGTTTGACATGCGCCCGCTCTTAATCTCTCCCTCTGAGGTGACAAAGCCCAGTTAAGTCTCTCTCTCTGGTGTATACACACATGCACACACAGACAGACATACACACAAACACACATGCACACCTTTTGGCTGTCTCGTTCCCACTTCGTAAAAGCAGATTCAGTCAGATTTCAATTCATAAAATTTTATAACAGAGCAGATGTCACGTTTGTAGCTTCAGCTTTAACTTTTTACTTTCATTACACTTGTCCGTTCTTTATGAGAACAGTTTCTGATAAAAAAAATAAAAAAAATAATAATAATAATAAAAATAAAAAAGATGGTTAACTTTACTAAAACATACACTTATTAGATAAAAAACAACCTGTTTTATTTTGTAAGATTTACCAGGCCTCATTTACCGGGTCATTTTAGTCATTTACTGAGCCTCATTTCTTAACCTGAACAATAAACAAATTTGTTCCCAAATTATTTGTAGGAACATTTATTCCAATATTCCAGAAAATCCTGTATATAAGAGCTGAGATTGTGTAAAGAGAATGACATGAACCTTAATTTACTGGCTTTAAATTGCTTCATTTGATATGAGTTTTTTTTTTTTTTTTCCAAATTGAACATGTTTACAGCATTTGTCAATATGGATTCTACACACAGTCTTGTACATCCCTTGTCATTCAATATTATTATGAAGACATACAGTATTAATGGCGGCACAATGGCATAGTGGTTAGCGCTGTCGGCTTGCACCTCCAGGTCCTGGGTTTGATTCTCGTGTCAGGTTTGTGTACACAGAACTTTCATGTTCTCCCCATGCTTGGTGTGTTTCCTTCGCACTTCATTCACTGTCCTCAGATTGCAACTCAGATTACACTCTAAAAGTGTTTCATCAACACTGAGGATTTTATTGTGCAGTATGTAGATTTGACAAAAATATACATTTGTAAACATTTATGAAGAACTTACAAAGATCATTGACTAATGGTCGTATGATGAATAATAAGCAGCTTATTTATTAAGTTACTGATTGTTCAACAATAAGTGAAAAATCCCATACAAACCCATAAAAGTAAAGTACAATATACTTATTTTTAATTTAATCATGCTTTGGCTTGCAGTATTATGTTTTTCATTTT